>CM032896.1:25304490-25424093 GCA_019176425.1 Megalops atlanticus
ACATCAATAACAGCAAAAAAAAAAAAATTATTATGTGTTTTGTAGTAAAAACGAGTGGTGTACACTGAATAAATACAGTTTTTCTGCACTGTGAAGAAGGAAAACACAGTTGTTGATGAGTGACAGGTTATTTCTTCATGCAAAATTGATTTGGAGTGTAAAATTCAGAGGCTGTATCATAGGGGTGTGGTGAATATGGGTCATTTTTTACCCTGAGGAAAAGGGGAGTATACAGAATCTGAAGATTACACAAGGGTTAATATATAACACAGATTTCTACAGATCTGATTATAATCCAGCCCCAACAGGCTGCTGGGAGACAGATGGAACAGCAGGAACTCAAAGCTCCAGCATGCTGCAATGTCATGTCAGCACAGCAATGGGTGCATTCGAAAAATAATCAGTGCTCAGCTTCTCACTTCTTTAACATAAAAAACTGTGAAAGCTGTCAGCTGTGATAATATGAGGGGGACAAAGGGAGTGAAGTGATCACAGTGCATTGGGCTGTATTACTCCAAGAATCCTGTGGCACTAAATGAAAAACAACATCCTGAAACAGCAAGTATGTAACAGCAAAAGGCAGAGAAAGAGAAATAAGAAGGAGATGTGCAAAAAGTGTAAGTGTTTTGCTGCATATCAGTAGAGGAACATTAGCATTGTAATATTCTTCACCTATTCTGAAGGAACCAATATTAGTTTCACCCAGTGGCATGGACTCTTCCTGATCCTATTTTCTCATTAGCATTATTACTTCATAGCTGGATTTTTATTGGAACTCAAATCAAACACCTCAAGGACAAAGCCAAATTGTTCTGGAGGGATTTGAATCCATAATCATCTAGCACAGTCCCTCCGCCACTGCATCATGCTGCTGCTCAGACGTGCATATGAAAAATATTATGAAAACATAATAAAAATTAAGAAATGTGACTGTAATTTTAAAATTATTACAGGTTTGTAAATGTCTGCATTTTTCAAATTGACCAGGAATTCCATTATTTTATTTACTGGGGGAGAGTTAATTTAGATTGAATGGGTGACCAGATTTGCTGGAAGTCTTCCAGTGATTTTTATAATGTTTACCATGCATTAGTGTTTGGCATTGGTGCTTGTTCATGTGTGGATGGTGTTGTCCTTGATTGTGTGTTTGTGTCATTTTGTTTTGTCGTTTGCCTTTGGGAGTCATTCTGGAATGTAAAAAAGTCTAAATGTAAAAAATGTAAATGTAATGTTAAACATACTCACATCTTGTACAGTATGTCACTGTAAGTGACAAAATGCAAATGGATATGTAATTAAATCATAGGGCTACACCTGCAGAATGTCCCACTTCCAATTTGACTTTTGTCTGTAACATCATTCTAGAACTAGTTCTGTCACTGTGACATCACAGATCTACCCCCAAGTCAATGGAATCATCACACTGGGTATAAATGACACACAAATACTCCTCACTAAAGCCACAACCTATTGAAGACAATGTTGAAGTGAACTATCAAAATCCTTACCATATGAATAACCACTTCCATTCAAATTCACCAAGAGGTAAGCACTAATAAGATGATTTATTAGCAATGACTGATTTGCAAGTCACCATCATCATTTGCAAGTCAATAATCTCAAAACTTATTTTTGTTAGAAGTCTGATATGATGTAAACTTTATATTGATAACAATGCTATATAAAATGTATAACACTACTGCAATAACTTCCCATAACAATAATAATGTATGAAATGTATAAGCTATAGTAATAACTGTATACATTGAACAGTACTACATATTGTATGTACAGTATGGTATTATAGTACACAATGTTGAATAAATAGTATTGTCAACACCAGGGGTGGCCGATAATTACATTATTGCCATTTAGCAGATGCTCTTATCCAGAGCAACTTATACAGGTTACAGTTTTTTTTCATGTTATCCATTTATACAGCTGGATATTTACTGAGGCATTTTTGGGTTAGGTACTTTGTGCTAGGGTACAGCAGTAGTGCCCCAGTGGGGAATTGAACCACCAAACTTTCAGTTACGGGCCCTGCTCCTTACTACTACATTACACTATTGCCCCACTGGCACATGCCAATAGGCAGTTTAGTTCATACTCTGTAATAAATCTTTTAGTATGCATCAATAAGTACACAAGGACACTGTATGCATCAATGGTAAACTTACTTCTCTATCAGTATTCTAAATTAATGAACTCTGACATTAGCTACAGCTAGGTACGGTATTTTACTCTTAATAAACAATACACTAATAAACAATACAACTTAACAAATGTAAGTTAGTATGATACCCATAACAAATGTGATATTTGTTAAATTAAAATGGTTGTTTGCTATCTAGCTGCCTGTATATTGACTAAGCACAATCATTGTCTTCCATTTTCTCAAATTTTTAACTCTGCCATTAGCCCCACCCCTTTTATTTTGCAATGAATGGTGAGATAGGAAATGTGAAACACTTCCTGGATAGTGTGTAGCTCAGCCACACTGATTTACACGATTGTAATATTTTCAAGCATACTACACAATCCATATCTCATACTAGATGGCCAAGCATACATGATAAGCACAATCATTATAGAAACACATCTGCTTCTGTGACATCACAGAAGCATCCTGACTCAACAGAAGCAGTACCTTGCCACTATAGTACAAGGCTGTATCCGAATACTCATACTGCCATACTATATAGTACGCAAAAAGCAGTACGGCACAATCCGTATGGTGTCCGAATACTCAGTAGGCATTTAATAGTAGTCGAACAGTACCTGGATGACCTACTACATCCGTTGAAATTTTGAAGTATGCAAACGTACTACACTACGCTATCCCATAAGTCAGCTGGAGCCTGAATAACCGTAGAAGAATTTCCCGGGAAAAAGAGGAAGAAACGGCGGTGTAGTCTACTTGGTTAAGCTAACAAATCAATTGGCTTTTCGTTTGACCTCAGGTTGACAGTCAGCTAAGTAAAGCAGACTGATTTTTAAAACATGTAAACATCCGGGTCAAAGGACAGGTAAGATGGCGACGGAGTACATCCGTATTGTGTCCTTACTACTCGCTCGCATACTCATAGAACGCACTACAGTAACGGTTGGATAGTACGTTCTTAACTGACATTAGTGCATACTGATTATTTGATTGCAGCCCAAGTGTTTTCAAAACACTCCTTAGTGAGGCCACTACCTTGTGAAGACTACTGAAACACTATTCAACTAATGAACCATTGAAAATAATCATTTATACCAAAATTTCATAGTGGGTAAAGTTTTATTTTGCTAGTAATTACTCAGCGATTAATCCCCTATTGTTTGGCTTCTCAGTGTGTGTCATTCCTAATTAAACTTTTTTTTCTAATTTGTGGCAAGAAGTTTGATAGGAATTCAAACTGTAAATCAAAAAGGTTATCAAAATCACTGTTCAGTGCAGTGCTTAGCTGTAAAGTAGTTTTTATCCTTAAAGTTTAAAGTGTCAGAATGAAATTTGTCTGGATGCATAACAGTCCATTTTCCAGCTAGTTAGTTAGTCAGATTTATGACTGTGAAATTACACTGACTGATGGGGATGTATGCACTGGTAATGTGCTGATGGGGATGTATGTGCCATTTACAGGGTACTATGGTTGTGACCACCTTGTGGTGCCAAAGTACTGGATTCCATGGCAGCCACAGGAGTTCATTTACTTCAGGCTGCCGCCCACGTGGCTACAGCCCACTCCACTGCGGGATGCCAGCTCTTACTTCACATTGGTGGATGTAACAAGGATTGGCCCACTTCAGCCCATATTACAGCCCATCCACATTTGCCACGAGTGTGGGGACAGGACCAACCACTTTGGACTCTGTGGCCAAACAGAGACTACTCATGGGGTCACTGTGCAGTCCAATATGAGCACCACAGCCCCTTCAGAGAGGATAATACAGCAGTCAGTCCACATCTCCCATGAACTTGGCAACTGGACCAGTACGCCTCTCTACTTTGGCCTTCCTGATCAAAGTGGTGAGGAGACCATTCATGTGGTCAAAATGGAGCCTGAGGAGCTACTAATGGTGCCTGCTCAGATCTCCCAAGAACTTCAGCCCAGGCCTTTTGAATTCTGTGATGAAATGGATGTGAAAAAGGCTTGTGAGGTCAAAATGGAGTCCATCAAGGTAACCACAACCCCTACACAAAGGGAACAGGCCAGGAATAGCAAGCGGGTGCAGAAGGGGACCAGGAAACGAAAGAGGAAGGCTGGCACAGGGAGAAAGAAAAGGGCACAGATAACATTCCCAGGACAGGAGCAGGGGAACAGAAGAGATGGCCGCTCAGACACCTGGAAGAAATGGACCACCCAAGGAACAAACCTGAGCTCCATTCTCCAGTTGACCCAGCCCAGGAGCCGTCTGCACCAGCGCATGATGGAGTCTGTTCAGGTTTTCCACAAGCTTGGGGACAAGGCCACCATGCTTTGCCCCTTTGGGGTCCGCAATCGAACAGGCCGGATAGTCAGTCATGCCGCTGAAGTGCAGTGCAGCAGGGATACAGCAGAGGTTACACAGATAGGATGGAGGGCAAAGACAGAACACCAGTGCAAACCCACCCCCCTTGGATTGCGCTACTGCAGTCTCACGGTCAATGCCTCACGCTCTAATAAATTAGGAGGCAGACCAGCCAACTTCAGCTCCTCCCCTTATGCTATATCCTTGGCATCAGTGCTGAAAAGATTCCACAGCAACACATCTGCCCCTTGGTCCCAGAACCAAGGCCCAGGCCTTCTCCACAGGGCCTCCTGCAGGCATCACAGGTCCCATGCCAGATATGAGCACAGGGCCTCCAAAAGGCCCGGGTCTCCCACCCTGTCCAAGGACAGCTGGTCAACTCGTTTACCCAGTTGTCCACTGGAGATGTCAATGCCCATCCCTCAGGGGAAGAGGGAGGAGCGGGAGGCCATGAAGAGGGAGGCCCAGACTCACAGAGAGCATGCTGCCAGAATCACTAGCATGGGCCTAGACTACACGGCTTCAAAACAGGAGTACACACTGCAGAGCTACCAGCACAACCCAGGGTCTGAGACGCACAGTCACACAATTGTCTGAAGTCATTTTTAGAATAAAAAAAAACTATAGACTGGGTAACTGAATCCTGAATAGTCCAAATAGATGTTAATCAAAAACATGTTAATAATGCAAAACAAAAAATAGTGCAAAACAGAAAGAAAATAAAAATTGATAAAAATACATTTTCTGGTGCAGGTTACCACACTTGAATATGATGCAAACAATAAAGAAATAAAAAACAAAACTTTCTTCTTGAGTTTTTTACCAGTTGCAATGCCCTCATCTGGTTGATCATTCATTCAGCCTCCGGTCAGCCTTCTTTTTCAAGATTAATTATCCATTATATTGAGCTCATGTCCAGCAGGATGTCTTAATATATTTATTGACTTCAATTAATTTGGATAATTTAATGCTTTGTTGATAAACATTATCTGCTACATTTACACATTTTAGTAGTGAAAGTATTGGAAGTATTTAATATAAAACAGGTATACCCTGTTGAAATTAGTTCAAATCCATTGTACTCTTCTGAAACTTGGGCCCATAATGATGCTATAACAAGTATGACATGCAACATTTTGAACTGCAATCTGCAATCTTTCAGTCATCTTTTTAGGTAAATCTAGTAAAAAAAATTTACTAGAAATTATTACTTATCCAGATACATACAGCTGTGTATCATCTGCATAGCTATCAAAGTTGACTCCATGTGCTAGGACGTGGGATAATAACTGGTGTTTTGTTTACCTCCTTGGTTGTGACTCAGTCTATTTAATACCTTTTGAAGACTGTCTGTTAAAATCAAGGAACCAAGACGAATTGGGTGCAGGCCCTCTCTACAACAAAAATTCAGCCTTTCCCAAAATACATTCCAGTTATTGACATTGGCTTGCCCTGACTGCTCTCTGATGGATCTCTGCTGTCCTGAGAGATGGGGAGGGGTTGATTAATACTCTCAGAAGACCCAACTCTACCTCAACAAGGATTAATATTATCACACCAAAAAGCTCTTGGAATAGAGACGTGGTCAAAAGCTCCATGAGGCGATCGCTGAGTTCCTGCTTTGGGACTCAAACAGAGGGCCTAATGGTTTCGATTGACACCAAGTGTCTGACCCTGAGAGGATTCTGACATCAGCGATGTCATGCTTCTCTCTCTCCTTCCTGAGGGGCATGAGGTAATTTTTAATTAGGCTATCGCGGGCCTAATGGTTTTGATTGACATCGACTGTCTGACCCTGAGAGGCTGCTAACTTCAGCGATGTCATGCTTCTCTCTCCTTTTGGACGGACGTGAGATGTGAAATTATAAGTAGCCGGCGATCGCTGAGCCCGTGCTTTGGGATTCAAACAGAGGGCCTAATGGTTTCGATTGACACCGAGTTTCTAACCCTGGGAGGCTGCTAACTTCAGCGATGTCATGGTTCTCTCTCCTGTCGGAAGGACGTGAGGTCATTTTTAAGTATTGCAGCTACCGCGATGTGAAATTAAAACTAGCCAGCGATCACCGAGCTTGTGCTTTGGGACTCAAACAGAGACCCTAATGGTTTCGATTCACACCTAGCTATGTTTCTGATCCTAGGAGGATTCTAACATCAGCGATGTCATACTACTTCTCTGTCCTTTCGCAGGGGCATGAGGTCATTTTAAAATATTGCGGCTCCAGCAAATGTGAAATTAAAAGTAGCCAGCGATCACCGAGCTTGTGCTTTGGGACTCAAACAGAGGCCCTAATGGTTTTGATCGACACAGAGTGTCTGATCCTGGGAGGCTGCTAACTCCAGCGTGCTTCTGTGGTGCTTTCATGCTTCTGTGGTGGAGAACCTCTCCCAGTCTAGGCCAATCGGACTGGACGCTCCCTCCACATTTGTGCTGTAACAATTCTAAGTTATATAATTTATACATACCTTTTGTAATAATTACAGAACATGAATTCCAGTGCCCTATAAAGAACAAATATAATTCTCAAGAGCCTGATGTAATTAGGTTTATTGCATATGGTGATCAATCACATACAGTAAACCGGGGCTGGTCCGCACGGAGCAACGCACACATTCACTCTCCCCAAGCATTCATTCACAACCCCAAAAGCCAGCCCCCCCCCCTTGGTCTCCATACATTTTTCTCTTTTATTACTTTCTCCTAGCTCTTCCTGTTATACACAAAACACAAAACGTCATTGCTGAATAAGATGAAAACTTTCTCACATTGGTCAGAGGTAAGGGGAGGGGGTATCAGGCGTATCCCTAACACAAGACACCAGGAGAAGTGAAGGTCAGGTGAAGATCTGCACCTGCACCAAGAGAAGCAACATTATTTCGGCTTCTCTGTCACATGCACCCTGTCTCATACAGAAACCTATTGTTCCAGCTCCATATCTGCCTTGGCTGCTAAAAAATATATATAATTGACTATCCACTTTAACCTAGAATAACCTTGAATGTAACCCACTGACAATGCTTGCTTATGAAACTCAAACTCCTCCCTTAAAGTCACTCCATCTTCTCCGTACACTATTGCTACTCCTCCACAGTCACACTCTCCTGTTATCTCTCCCCCCTCCAGCATGCCTCTGTGGTACACCAGCACATTTATGTCTTCTTTTTAAAAAGGAAAAAAATATCCCACTTTAATTTTACATTATTTCCAGGGTTCACTACCTGCTTTAGCTTAACTGACTTCTACTAGCAATGCTTATAAACTACACATTTACTGCATGTGGATATACAAATTATCACGTTTCTTCCACCACAATACTGAACAAACAACCCCCCTCTCACAGAGTCCGATTCTTCTTTATCTTACGCTCACAGTCCATCTCCTGGGCACTGTCTGGACAACACAACAACAGGCCTTACTTTGTAACTTACGGCACACATATAAAATTGTTCTCTTCTCCACTCCCTCTCGGCTGTACGTCATGATATCTCACTGCTACATACCTTTCCTCAGTCTCCTGCTCACCTCCGACCCCTCTCCCTCAGTCTCTGCTCACATGCATACAAAGTATAATACTGTCTTAAATATGTCAATACTGTGGTTAAAGTGGTTAAAATGTCTGCTAGAAATACTTATGACGTTTGCTGGCAATAATTTATCTCCACCATGTAACAAGCTTAATCGTACCAAGTCAAGCTCCGCTTTTCTCTGGGGGGGTGAAGTGGCAATACTCATAATTTACATATGGGGTATACACTTAATCAAAAATTTTCCACCACACTTCTCTCTCCTGTCGGAGGGACGTGAGGTCATTTTTGAATATCTCAGGTCCCGCGATGTGAAATTATAAGTACACAGCAAAATTGGTCGTGTGAATTGGTGTTAATTTTCCAGAAAAAATTATTTTGAGTTGATGGGTGTTGATTTGGGTGTTTTCTGAGCACTTGCATTGCTGAAGTAGCACTGGGGGCAGTGCTCTTTAAGCGACGTGAGTGCGTGCACGCCTGACTGAGTTAATTACACATTCGGTTTTAACGGCTCTTTTTCTTGAACTCGTGACGGTGGAGAAAACCAGTGTCTGGAATATACTATTTAAAAAGGTAAGAACCAAATAGATTTACTTATACAGGACGTTAATCGTTATATAAAATTATGTGTTAACGTCAAGTGGGGTGGATACTAACTAATGCTAATTTAGCTTAACATGCTAGCTAGCTAACAAGCAGTTAACGGTAGTCAATTAAGGGGCACATTTTTCTCCTAAATTAACACTGATCACTTTTTTCACATAACGGTGGATTAACTAACGTTTTAGGCAAATGCCGGTGCTAGGTTAAGAGGGCATAGCTAACTGTTAGCTATCCAACATCAGCAAATTTTTAAACTGTGACCGCAAAGTTGTTGGAGGAAGAAGACAGAAGCCAGGGGAGAGGGTAAAGCCACATTTTTAAAATTAGTGTAGTTTGTTTCTTTTCATTTGTGTGACTTAAGATTTTGCAACCCGGATATTTGGCTGTTGATTAACCTATATTTAGATAGCTTTGTCTGGCGAACACTGGTCACTGATGATTTTTTAAATTTATTTTTTATTTATTTATTTATTTTACCCGCTGGCAGACTGGCACCAAAAATAGCTTGGAACTCATGGTGGTGAGGTCGAACGTAGCTAGTGTTCGAGATCTAGCATTAGGTCATCTTGATATCTAGCAAGTTTTCCAGGCTCAGGGGTGAGAAAGCCTGCTCAGTCACATAATATGTTAAGACTCTCTCTAAACCTTTATGTAAAATATGGCTTGTGTCCATCAAACCGAATAGCACAGGCCAATAACATTTTTTTCTTAGTATTTGTAAAGATCAGCATCATCTGCAAACACTGTGACGTTAGAAATTTTGGGGTTAAGTGACAGGTTTTCCATCAGTAGATCACTAAAACCTGCATGTAGCCTCTGGTAGGCTTACTTAAATGGGTGGTTGAGTATTTTTGAAGCTACATGTTATATTGATTACTAAAGAAGCCTTTAGATTTTCATTCTTAAGTGTTTGTTTCGTAGAAATTAGCTTCTGCCTCCTGATAGAATTATTTAGTAGTGCCAGTTTAGGTCATTGGGGACTTTAACCATTTCTTTCAGAATTAATATTATAATAGCTTTGTTTGGAGGACTTAGCCATTTTACTGTAATTTTTTGGCCACTTGGCTTGTCTTGAAATTGAGTTAATAACTCCTTGCACCTGAGAAAGTTAAGCAGCTAGTTTTCTCCACTGTGTGCAATTTCTGTAAGATGGCATCATGTTGCTGAAGGTCATGAAGTCATGAAAAGGTCTACCACAGAGGTTTCTGAGTCAGAGGCTGCAAAAGAGGTACTTGAGAGCAGTAGATGTCGTTTACAATTTTGACTCATAACATCATCAATAAAGTGTCAAACTAAATTGAGATTCTCACCAGTCAGAGTATTGTGACATTTAGAATGGTGAATGCCAGATTAAGAAAGTTAGGAAACTTCATTTAGTGAGGAAGTAAAAATGAACCCAGGGTTTGGCTGTTGCACAGCTCTGTATTGTGTAACTTTTCTTTCCATACACATTTATTGAATTATGTTATCATTCACATACATTGAATGGTCACTTCTGTTCTGCAAGGCCAGTAGTGTACTTGGTTGACCAGTAGTTGAAACAAGACTATATTGCTTATTTTGGCTTTTAACCTGACCCGTTATCAAAGAAAAGTGTTACTAATTTGCTGCCTTGCCTGATTTTTTTCTTTTGCAGCACTGCTGTTTTTGACCTTCCTCTGATGCAGTGAATTACTTTCACCCTTAGTCTGAACAGACAAGTTTTGGTATATTGTTGTTCAAATGATTTTATCCTGGAAGACTGAAAACTTTTTTTTCTTTAATATGAGTAGATGGTAGAAAATGCCTTGCTTAGGTGAGGATGTCCTCGAAGAGTGCAAGTCAGAAAATTCGGCCAGTCAAGGCAGCCACAGTGCCTCAAGCACAAGGACCAAACCGCCGAAGATCAGCAGCCACAGTGCCTCAGCAGCTTGATGGAGATGCCTTCAGGGAGGCTATATCATTTCTTGTTCACTCTCCTGATGAAGCAAGTGTGTTTCAGAAGATGAAGATGACCTTGCAACATCGCCAGGACGTAGTGCATGACCCGCAGAGAACCACAGATGTTTTAAAAACATTTCCACGTTTTTTAGATGTCAAAGGGCTAGTGAGTTGTGCATTTCTTTTATTTAAACTCCAGTCTTTAAATGCCAGTCTTTAATTTGGTTGGATGTAAGCAGTTAACAATGCACTGACCATTGGCTTGATGTATTTGAATGTGTGTATGATCAACAGCTGAATCAAGACTTCCTGCTGCTGTTTGGTGCGGAAACAGCCTCCAAGATGCTTGAGAAGTGGGACATAGCATTCAAACCCAAGGTTATCAAAGAGGCCAAACACCTGACTCAGTCAACCGAGCTGTGCCGACTTCTGACAGCTGCTGAGAAACTCGCAGAGAACGATGACACCAGTAAGCTAAATGACATGCTTGGTTTATATTCCAAATAGCTAGTGCTGTTTACTTTGTCTATTCCAAGTAGATACTAATGACTTGCTTTGCTTTGTTTTTCCTCCTGATAGACTGGGACAGTGACATGGCTTCTCTGCTGCTCCTTCTCCATCTCTTGCCACCCACAGCTGGACGGAAGAGGATCAAAATAAGTCCCACTGATGCAGTGGACAAAATGGCACACTTTCACAAGGTATGTATGTCTCATCTGTTAAAATCCTATGGGTCAGTTTTTCGGTTATATTAACTCAATTAGAAACAACTTGCAAAGGCATTTTCTTCCCCCAGAGATGTAGGTTTGCAAAAAAAAGTAAGGACTAATCTGAACGTCTTAACGTTGCTAACTTTACAACAATTCCTCAACAGCGAGGACTTCTTGGGGACACATGGACACATGTACACACACACACACAGTTTGCCATGGCCTGTTTAGCAACTCAACTTTTCTGGTGTCCTACAGACGCAAATATGCAGTGAGCAGTTGAAAACTAGCTAGCTCTTCCTCCCCCTGTGGGGGAGGTTCAGATTCTTACGCACGCTTCACCAGGAGTGTTTCCCTTCCAAATGAATGGGGAGATACAGGTCAGTATCTCCCCATTCATTTGGGAGGAACATACTCCCAGTAAAGTGCACGTTCTCGTGACACGGGGGCAGTTGACTGGTCAAACTGGAGGATCTATTACACTCGCATGGAGCAGCAAATACCACTGTATGGGTAAGAATCTGAACTATCAATTTAAGGTGTTCATGTTATTGTTCTGTTTTTCAGCCATGCTGCAGCATCGATGAACACCTGCAGGGAAGAGAGGGTAAACAACCATACATCCTTGCTGTTGGCTGAACCCAGAACAGAATTGATACTTTCTACATCATCGTGGACAAACAGCTCATCCCCTGCCAAGCCACCAGCTCCTTGGGTGCTTTTGATGAACTGCTTAAATCCCACTACGTGTTCAACCTGTCTTATGATGAGTCCCTGGTCCAGCTCTACACTTTCGTGCAGACAACAGTCTACAACGGTGTTACAACAACAGATGAGTCTCCAAGAGTTCGTGAGTTGCGGGCAAAACTCTTCAACTAGGTTTAAAAAATGTTTAAGTGATTCATTTGTCAAGCTGTACATGTGGCCTGCCAGTCCTTGATAACCCATTTAAGAATTGATCACAGTTTCTATCCTAGCACCAGGTTTAAGTTGGTTTGTGCACAAGATCGTTGTAGGCGTCAGTTTTCAACATATTCGGGTTTCAAAAAACATTTAATTAGTGTTCCTGAGAAGGATTTTTGTCAAAGTGGTGATGCAGCAAACTGAGTCATTTCAAGCTAATTTTCACAGTCTCCAAGATACTACAGAAGTTGGTGGGACAAGTATCACGCAGAGCCCAGAGGCTGGGTATTTTGAGGACAATGGATCAGGTCTTTACAAAGAAAATACAAAAATATTTGCACTTAAATTATTGCTAAACTCCAAGGAAGTGGTGTGGCAAATAGTGTTGTTTCAGCAATTTTTAGTGATTTAGAGGAACTTGCCACTGGACTGCACTCCCAAGTTAAGCATGAAATACTGTCTGCTGTGCCTGTAAGATCTACATTAGAAGAAGGTCTTGAGAATTTTGAAAAGCCATTTCTTAGCTTTAATACTGAAACTAAAAGAATTAAATATTTCAACAAGAAATGGGGGGTTGTGGAGCCAGTAGAAATAATGTTAGGAGTACGATTTGATATGAGGCGAAATAAACAAACAGGAACTTATGATCAAGTTCCAGTGAAAGACACTTTTGTTGACATTCCAATTTTGGAAACAATAAAATTTATGTGCTGCAATTCTGATATTTGTAAACTGCTTGGGGAACCTTATGTATCAAAAACCGACAGATATGAAGACTTTTGCGATGGAAGTTATTTTAAGACACATCCATTGTTCTCTAAACAACAGACTTCTTTACAAATTCAGATGTACAATGATGACTTTGAAACTTCTAACCCACTAGGTTCAAAACACAGTGTATAAAATAGGTGCTCTCTATTTTGTCCTCAGAAATCTGCCACCTAAGTTTAACTCTGCTGTGATGAACATTCATTTGATTGCACTGTTTCTTACAGAAGATGTGAAAAAAAATATGGCTTTGATCCTGTTCTACAGCCTCTGATTGATGACATCAAAACACTGGAGAGTCATGGCCTTGATTTGCCTTTCTCCACTGAAAAAGTCCATGGCACTATATGTCAGATAACTGGGGACAACTTAGGGATGCACGCAATTCTGGGTTTTACAGAGTCTTTTAGGAGACGTTATTTTTGTCGTTTGTGTTTGATTGAAAAAGGTGATGCCCAGAATGTTTACAGTGAGTATGACCCCAAGATAATCTTGCGTGGAAAAGAGCTTTTTGAAATGCACTGCAATGAGTTGAAATCAGACCCACAGAAGTTATCCGTGTTTGGTGTAAAGCAGAATTCAACTCTTAACAGCCTACAGTTCTTTCATGTTTGCCACAATTTTTCTTTGGACATAATGCGTGACATTCTTGAAGGGGTGGCTCAGTATGAGATAAAGTTACTGTTGGAGTATCTCTCAGAAAATGTTTTGTCAAAACCAGATCTGTTCTCTAGAATTTATGCTTTTGACTATGGGTACTTGGAGCGCAAAAATCGTCTTACAAGGATTAACTTGGACAGTAGTGGCAATAATACAGGACTCAATTCCATTCAGACTCTTTGTCTTATAAGAAACATTCCTTTGCTTTTGGTGACATTGTGCCAGAAGGAAACCAAAACTGGATTTTGCTGCTGCTTTTACTGCAGATAATCAACATCATATTTTCTCCATTTCTTACACTAGGCATGACTGTACATTTAAAGCATTTAATAATGGAACATCATGACTTGTTCAAACAGTTGTATCCAGATAGAAACCTGATCCCAAAACATCACTTTATGATTCACTACCCGGTTTGTATAAGAAAAATAGGACCCCTAATACATATGTGGAGCATGAGATATGAGGCAAAACACAGGGTTTTCAAAATTACTCTTAAAAACTTCAAGAAATCACTAAATCACTTGCAAAAAAAACATCAGATGTCCATAGGACATCATTGGGAGACATCACCTTTAAACCATATTGAGTATGGACCCTTGGAATCATTTAATGTGGAAAATGAGGACAATAGTGACATGTTTGCCTGAGCCCTGCATGCTGCTGTACCGAAAGACATCTTCTCTACTAATTGGATTAAAATCAGTGGGACAGAGTACAGGGCAGGACTAATAATTTGCAGTGAGATTGAACATGAAATGTCTGTGTTTTGCAGAATAAAAAAGATACTTTTAGTCGGCAGTATTATCTGCTTTCTAGTGAACAAGCTTGTGGTTGACCATTTCAGTGAGCATTTTCATGCCTACTAAGTATTTGAAAGTGATGAGAAAGATGTTATCAAAGCAGACAGTCTTGTAATTTATAAGCCCTTTGACTTACAAAGTGCTTATGGTGGAGATAATAATAATAATACTAATAATAAACTTTATTCATATAGCGCCTTTCATATCATGGAATGCAGCTCAAAGTGCTTTACAAGAGAAACAATAAAAATCATAATGTACAAAGGAAAATAAAAACAACGAAACAATTAAAGACAATAGTCATAAAATAAATTGATAATGATAAAAACAATCCTAAGATATGAAGAGCATGAGACAAGTGCAAAAAATATAAAACAAGTATAAGAAATATAAAAGAAACATGAAATAATGAAAATGGTGTAAAATAATAAAAGTGGAATTAATTGAATGCAAGATCATAAAAATGAGTTTTGAGCTGTTTCTTAAAACTATCAACAGAGGTTGCTTGTCTTATTTGTAATGGGAGTTTGTTCCAAACCTTTGGTGCATAACAACAGAAAGCTGCTTCACTATACTTTCTATAATTCATTTTTGGGACATTGAGCAAGCCAGCACTAGACGACCTAAGGGCACGGTTTGGAACGTACTTAGAAAAGCAATCACAGAGGTATGAAGGTGCTAAGCCATTTAGGGCCTTATAAACAAGTAAAAGAATTTTAAAATCTATGCTTAACGTTACAGGGAGCCAGTGCAGTGAGGCTAGAACTGGTGTAATATGTTCTCTTTTCCTGGTTTTTGTTAAAATTCTGGCTGCTGCATTTTGTACAAGTTGCAGCCTATCAATAGTTATTTTTTTAGGTAATTCAGTAAAGAGTGCATTGCAATAATCTAGGCGAGAGAATACAAAGGCATGGGTCAACTTTTTGGCATCTTCCAGTGAGAGGTAGGGTCTAACTCTTGCAATATTTCTTAAATGAAAAAAAGCAATCTTTGTAACAGTGTTGATATGTGATTTAGGGCCTTATTTTAACGATCTAAGGCGCATCGTCAGTGGCGTGAAGTGCACTGTCATTGTGGGTGTGGTCTCCTAGCGGCGGCGCATTGTTCCAAAAGGGCTGGACTACTCTACCTAATTAGTCAGAGGTGTGTTTTGGGCGTGACATGCAAAGAACCAATCAGATCATCATCTGTCATTCCCTTTAAAAGCGAGGCGCTTGATCAATGGCGGACTGCTATTTCAATGGCGCAATTACCAGGGAGACCAAACCGATTTTCTTCCGAAGAGACCAATCTGCTCGTGCGTGAAGTAAAAGTGCGCGAGCAGATCATATATGGGGATAGAAGAAATCCCCCTAAACTCCTCAAGGTCAAGCAGGCGTGGGAAGACATTGCGGTGAGCATCTCCTCGTCTTCTGGCTTCACCAGAACACCTATGCAATGCCAAAAACGCTACAATGATGTCAGGCAGATGTACAATACTGTACAATACTGCTTACTACCAGTTCCATTAGTATGCAAAAACAATGAATACTAACATTTTATGTATTGTGTGTATTGTTTTTAAGTAAATTTACTTAGACTATATATTTATGCAACACATTGCACACATTTCAGTTCTTTCTATGTGTGATTTTGCGTTTTTGCGATTAAAGGACAATTCACGGACTGTTGTTGGCATGATGTATGGTGTAATCAGTCATGTCTTTAATGGGTAGCCATTGTCCCCTAACAGCCACCCCTCCAGGGGAGGATCTCTCTGGAAGACTGTAGTAACCCCCCTCTATCATAAGGTAGATACAGAAGTGAAAGTCTCAGTCTTGGCTTCCTATTATTCCAAATGGAATTTGACAGCAGCTTTCTTATCTTTGGGGAAAAAAGAATGTGGTGGAGCTAGGGGAATGGATTGAAAGAGGTATAAAATATTCATTTAATTGTATTTATTCTCCCAGTGATGGATAAAGGCAATGATGCCCATCTTTCCAAATCTTCTGTGATTTTAGTCAACATAGGTTCATAGTTAATTGAGCTAAGGTTATTTATTACTGGTGTTATTCTAATGCTCAAGTATTCAAAACCCCCCATGGTGTTTCGGAATGGGTGCTGTATAACAGGATTTCTCTCTCCGCTATCTGAAATAGCATAGATTATTTAGTTTTGTTTACTTTAAAACCAGAGAATCCACCAAAGTTGGTAATGAGCTCCAAGAGGGAAAGTATTGATTTTTCAAGCTCTGTAAGGAAAAAAATAGTATCATGTGCATATAGCGCAATGCGATGTTCCAACTCCCCCGCTTTAATACCTGTAATAGAAGAGTGAGTTCTAGTAGCTATTGCTTTGAGTGGGTTCAAAGTTGGTTGTCTAGTAGAAAGCAGACTGTAACTGTGGGAGGAATTGTATCAGAACAGGGTCCTGTACGAAGTGGAGTCCCGCAGGGATCGGTGTTGGGGCCTTTGCTATTTCTTATACATAAATGATCTTGATGCAGAGGTTAGTAGTAAAATAGTAAAATTTGCAGATGATACAAAACTAGGGGGTCTAGCCAACAGTATAGTATCAACTAAGGTAATACAGGAAGACCTAAACATCGTCCAAAAGTGGGCAGATACCTGGCAGATGACATTCAGTTTAGATAAATGTAAAGTCTTGCATGTGGGAAATAAGAACCGTAGACAAGACTACTTCATGGGTGGAAAAAAACTAGATTGTGCTCAATTTGAAAAAGACTTGGGAGTAATAGTTGACCCAAGCTTAATAGGATCTAGACAGTGTGCTCTAGCAGTAAAAAGGCCAACAGGATGCTGGGATACATAGCCAAAAGTATTGAGTGTAAATCTAAGGAGGTTATATTGAAATTATACAATGCCTTAGTCAGACCTCACTTGGAATACTGTGTGCAGTTTTGGGCACCGCACTATAAAAAGATATTGAAGCTCTTGAAAAAGTTCAAAGAAGGGCAACTAAATTAGTTCCTGGCATGAAATATAAAGGCTACGAGGAAAGACTCAAGTTACTTAACCTATTTAGACTTAGCGAGAGGAGGCTTAGGGGTGATTTAATTGAGGTTTTAAATTTCTAAAAGGATTTAATAAGGTTAACTAAAATAGATTTTTTTAGGGTGAGTTCAGTCTGTAGAACAAGAGGACATAAATGGAAGTAAGTTCCACACTGATATAAGGAAATATTATTTTACACAAAGACTTATCAATACATGGAATTGGTTGCCAGGTCATGTAGTTGAGGCAGAGACCCTTGCTGTGTTCAAGTCTAGACTTGATGCAGTTTTGGATACTCTTTAACTAAGAGATGGCGAGCTTAGTTGGGCCGAATGGCCTGTTCTCGTCATAATATGTTCTTATGTTATGTTCTTATAACAATAGATGGTCCATGAAGTTGTCGGCCAGCACTGACGTTCTGTTGCGACTCGGATGAAGACCATCCCTTCTGAATAATGCAGGTCTACCCCAGAAACAATC
The DNA here is from genome assembly GCA_019176425.1 of Megalops atlanticus. Classification (NCBI taxonomy): domain Eukaryota; kingdom Metazoa; phylum Chordata; class Actinopteri; order Elopiformes; family Megalopidae; genus Megalops; species Megalops atlanticus. Next base: position 25,322,347 of record CM032896.1, read on the forward strand.
CCAGTTGTCAATAAAATCCAAATTGTTCGCAAAACACCAGGTTTTAAGCCAGTCATTTAGCGAAAATAGACGACTGAAAGCTTCAATGCCACGGTTGTAGACAGGAAGTGGGCCAGATATTATAATTTTGTGAGCAGAAGATTTCATCTTGCTGTGCAGTGAAATAAAGTCTTTAAGTGTTTCTGGTCTCCGTAGCCTGACGTCGTTTGTGCCAGCGTGAATGATAACAATAGAAGAGTGGTTTGTGTTGACTGTCGGGAATAAATGTTGAAGATCAGAAACTCTTGCTCCGGGGAAGCAGTGTACTTTAAAATCACTAAAGAGTTTGTGGTCAATCCTGGTGCCCAAATTGCGCACAGTGGAGTCTCCGATGACGACGACATTATCCATATTGTCCGATGTTGACAGCGGTGGGGATGACAAAGATGCAGGGGAGCTGAGAACTTCAAACCGGTTTGTGGTGGTAAAATCCGGGGCTGGTGGTGGAGGGGATCTCGGGCGGCCTTTACTGCCACTGCGGCTCTGGCGTACCCAAACTCCGTCTGTGGGAGCAGGGGTGAAAAATGCTGCGCCCGGCCTGAGGCGCAAGGGGCAGGCGGGCACAGGTAAGAATTTTGTGGCGTAGATGTAGCCAGGGCAACTGCGCTGCTGCGGCCTTGTGGCTCATCCTCATCGGCTCCAGCTTGGGGACCGGACTGGATGGCCACCCCAGCCGTACGGGCACCTGTGCCACCGCCGCCTTGCAGCTCATCCTCATCGGACCCAGCGTTGGGACCGGAGTGGACGGCCGCCCCAGCCATACGGGTAGCATCACCGGCCCCTGCTGCCTCCAATATGGCCATTTTTGTGTTTAGCCGCATCTGTCGCTCCAGTAACTTATGGATCTTCCCCTCCATTCCCCTCTGCTTTGATGTTCTTGAGTTCAGTTTCAGTGTCAACATCACCGCTGCTCTCCATGTCTCTTGGTGATTTTTCCTGAAATCTTGGTGAAACTTGGTGGTTTTTCCTACTGAGATTGCCTTTTAACAAAGGCGTTTTCTCCTCAGACTCCAGTAATTGCGACATTGGTAACCAGCTAGAAAGCTACTGTAGATTGATTTTCGATAGCGGGTACCGTTTGGGATTCAGTGTTTTCTTGCTAGCTATGCTTTCGCTGATCAGACATCAAACAATCCCATTTGCAATCGTAGAGCATCCAAAACACAGTAGATGATGTCCTTAGCAAAACTTGCAATCAATCAATCAATCCATCAGTCAATAAATAAATACATAAATATCAGACTTTTCACCAATTCCTCGAGGAGAAACTCGAGATGAGAGCCTATATATTGTACCTTTATTTTCTTTGTAAGTGTGCATATATAGGTAAGTTGTGCCCAATCCCCATGGTGCTTGGAAGATTTTTTTTTTCTGAATTAAAAAAAATGATAAAATGATAGTTTGTTTTAATGATTTATTATACTTCTTCACTGTTAAGTCTTGTGGGTCAACACATTTAAACTTATGTAAACACAGTAAAGAGATTTACAGCATGATAGTGTTCATACTGTTGTTCTGTAGACTTACAGGTGAGTCTAGAGGCGTTTTCAGATTTGGTGAAAACATTCATGGTGGGAGTGCTGTGCATACATTAATATGGTGGTAAACACTTCAAAACTACACTTTCAGAATGTCATAAAACAACACTCAATGTTAGAAATTAGCACTCCTAGTGAAAGGGAATAACTCAATTCAGTGTTAAAAATACACTTTCATGTGTCATAAACCAACACTGTGAGTGTCAGATATTTAACACTATTAAAGAGTTAAAATATTGACACTATCCAAGGTGTAACACTAACTCGGAACCGGTGAGAATTATATATTTGCATTGTAGCCAGCGATCACCGAGCTTGTGCTTTGGGACTCAGAGGGCCTAATGGTTTTGATTGACACCTAGCTAAGTTTCTGAGCCTGGGAGGATTCTAACTTCAGCGATGTCATGATCCTCTCTCCTTTCAAACGGACGTGAGATGTGAAATTAAAAGCAGCCGGCGCTCGGAGCTCGTGCTTTGGGATTCAAACACAGGGCCAAATGGTTTCATTCACACAGACTTTCTGACCCTGGGAGGCTGCTAACTTCAGCAATGTCATAGCCTACTTCTCTCTCCTTTCCGACGGACGTGAGGTCATGTTTGAATATCGCGGCTCCAGCAAAGTGAAATTAAAAGTAGCCAGCGGTCACCGAGGTTGTGCTTTGGGACTCAAACAGAGTGCCTAATGTTTTCGATTCACACCGAGTTTCTGGCCCTTCGAGGCTGCTAACTTCAGCGATGTCATGCTTCTCTCTCCTTTCGGACGGACGTGAGATGTGAAATTAAAAGTAGCCGGCGATCGCGGAGCTCCTGCTTTGGGACTCCAATAGAGGCCCTAATGGTTTCGATTGACACCGAGTTTCTGACCCTGGGAGGATTCTAACATCAGCAATGTCATGCTTCTCTCTCCGTCCTGAGGGGCATGAGGTAATTTTTAATTAGGCTATCGCAGGCCTAATGGTTTCGATTGACATCGACTGTCTGACCCTGAGAGGCTGCTAACTTCAGCTGCGGGCCGCCGAGAGGAAGTGGAGGAAATCCAGATCCCCCGATGATCTAGCATCCTACACTCCCTGCTGACTGCATTTACGGCAGCAACAACAGCTAAGTCCTCCTTTTTTCAGAACAAAATCAACGCCAACATCACTAACCCCCACAATCTCTTCTCTACCTTTTCCACCCTCCTCCCCCCCCTCCCCTTCTCTCCTTTCTGCAGAAGACTTTAAGGTTCACTTCAAGAAGAAGGTGTCCAGCATCTGGGACTCCTTCACTCCTCCATCCACAGCCTCAACCACCGGGACCACCCAGCCACCACCTGTCCTCCTTCTCTACACTCAGCGACTCAGAAGTTCTTCAACTCATCACATCCCACCGAGCTACTACCTCCCCCTTCGACCCCATTCCCTCCACCCTCCTCCAGTCTGTGTCCGGTGAGATCGCTCCATATCTCTCCTCCATCATCAACACATCTCTGACTACTGGCATTGTTCCAACTGATCTTAAAAATGCTGTGGTTACCCCCGCTGCTAAAAAAACCCACCGCTGACCCATCTGACATGAATAATTACTGTCCAGTATCCCTCCTGCCATTTGTATCCAAATCCCTTGAACGTGCTGTACTTAACCAACTGTCTCCCTTTCTCCACAAGCATAACCTCCTGGATCCCCACCAGTCCAGGTTCAGACCCGGGCACTCAATCGAAACGGCACTCCTGGCGGTGACAGAGGCCCTCCACGCTGCCAGAGCCTCCGACCTGTCTTAGGTCCTCATCCTCCTCGACCTCTCCGCTGCGTTTGACACCGTCAATCACCAGCTGCTCATCGCCAAGTTCTCGGAGATTGGCATCTCTGGGACTGCCCTTTCTTGGTTCAGGTCCTACCTGACCGGTAGATCTTCCCAGGTCTATTGGAAGGGCTCCACCTCCAAACCCACTCCCCTTACTACAGGTGTCCCCCAGGGCTCTGTATTGGGACCCCTCCTCTTCTTCATCTACACCAACTCTCTTGGTTCAGTCATTGACTCACATGGTTTCTCTTACCACTGCTATGCTGATGACACTCAATTTTTTCTTTTCCCCCATCCACCCCCAGGTCAACAAAAAGATCTCTGCATGCCTGGCTGACATCTCCAGATGGATGGCCTCCAACCACCTCAAGCTTAACCTGGACAAGACTGATCTGCTGTTTATCCCAGCCAGGACCTCTCCTCTTCAAGAGCTCTCGGTTACTGTTGACGGCACCACAGCAACTTCCTCCACTTCTGTGAAGAGCCTGGGCGTCACCCTCGACAACAGGCTGGACTTCACCGACTACATCTCCCAGACAGCACGCTCCTGTCGATTCCTCCTCTTCAACATCAGGAGGATTCGCCCTTTTTTGACCACCTACTCCACCCAGCTGCTCGTCCAGGCCACCATGCTCTCCCGCTTGGACTACTGCAACGCCCTCCTCGCAGGCCTCCCAGCCTGCACCATTCAGCCATTGCAGCTCATCCAAAACGCAGCTGCCAGGCTGATCTATAATCTCCCTAAATTCTCCCGCGTCACCCCCTTACTGAGATCCCTCCACTGGCTCCCAATCGCAGCCAGGATCTGCTTCAAAACCTTGACTCTCACCTTTTCTGCTGCAAGAAAGACTGCCCCGACCTACCTCCAGGACCTCATCCTACCCTACGCACCTGCTCGTCAACTTCGCTCTGCTACATCCGGACGCCTGTAATCCTAGTTCAGATTAGTTGGCTCGCGACACTGACCTTCAGCACTATCTGCATTGTATAACCTGTACACATCTTGCTCTTGTGCCTGTTTGCCCACTGTTTGCACTTTTGTACATCGCTTTGGATAAAAGCGTCTGCCAAATGAATAAATGTAAATGTAGATGTAAATGTAAATTACATGACATGCAGTTTATCCACAGTGACTTCCAGCACAATAAAACTACACAAAGAAAACCCACACAGAATGACACAACACGCACACAATTCATGAATGGGATTGATAAGCCTTCTAATAAACATGTTTTACCAGTATTAGTATTCATGTGTGGGTATAGGTGATATGCATTTGTATTTTCGATACAGACATTTGATTTTCATAAAGACACTATTACAATAAACAATACTTCATTTTGCTGAAGAATGTGGCTGTTTTGCAAAGTAGATATTCTGTTTAGAACATGGCATAAGTACTAAATGATGTGGTTCTCAATGTCTTTTTCTTCATTATAATAGCCTACTCTTTCATCACACGCTATGGGCCATATGTATCAATCTTTGTGTACAACTTGCCGTAGGAACATGCGTACACACAATCTCATGATTTGTGTACGGAGGTTTTTCGTCAGAGTTATCAAACACCACGTACACCTAATTGTCTTCATAAATCTGAGCGTAAATCAAATCATCATGAGATTATGTGCACATGAATGCACCTAACGTCCACTCCCACAATTGTTCTTATATGGGCTGAGACACGCCCTTAATTCATCAAATTAGCATGTTCCCAGGTAAATCTGAGTGAAATGCAGAGATTGATGTTGAGGATCAATGGCAGGATGCAAAAAAAACTTCGGACATAGAGATAAAGGTGGTGGTTGATGAGGTGGAGAGGAGAAAAAATGTCCTTTTTGGAGGCCAGACTAGCGGTATTTCAAATCGATGGAAAAATGTGGACTGGCTCAAAGTGGTGACTGCTATGAAAGCCAGTTTCACCAGAGGTGCGTACAGTGGAGGAGGTGAAGAAGTGGTTGGTTCATAAATTCTATTATTTTGCGTCTTGTTCCGAGTGCTCTGATTCCCTAAATTGTGCGAAGACAATCAGGTTTAACACTGGCTTCCCTGCTCTGAAATAAATGTATTATTTGATTTTGAAACAGTAGTCTTGTGTTGTTGTTATTTAGCCTTTCAGGGGCTATTGCACGGTTAAATCAATGAATTTCATTAAACCTACCACCAGACCAATTTTTGGTGGTGACCTGGCAATCTGCCCCAGATATTCCTATTTCATATTATGGCCATGACTCACAAACACATGGAAAAGGTAAGGTAAGGAATTGTTCGCAACTAGTCAAAATGCCATTATATTGCAGTATGAAAAAAATGCAGAAAAAGGCATAGCAGGATGATAATATACTGTTTTACTATATAAAAAGATTTGCCCCCTTGCCATTTTTTTTTTTCATTTTCTCCCCAATTTGGAATAGCCAATTCCCTCCATTTTGGAATGCCCAATTTGTCATTGATGTTCGGTCCCATTGCACAACCCCCACTATCAATCTGGGAGAGCGTGGACAAGCACTTGCCCTCCTCCGAGGCAAGTGATGTCAGCCGCTGCTTCTATTTGCTTTGTGGTCCACAAGCTAAGCTAGCACAGAGATGAGTTGGAGAAAGACATTTCATATGCAGCTTTGGCACGTGGACCACAGGCACCCGATCAACCAGCAGGGGTTGCTGTTGCTAATGGGACCAAAGCCCCTGCTGATGTACCCACCCCTATCCCTGGTGGAATGAAGCCAATGTGTTCCGCCTGTGAGCTCCTGGTCACTGTCGGCTAGTGACACAGCCAGGATCGAACCCGGGCCGTAGCATTCAGTCTACATTTGGAACGAGTGCTTTTATGACTGAGCCACTTGGGAGTCCCCCCCCCCGCCATTTTTAACTGGCCCATCAGTCACTTCATGCTGGCGACAGGCCTGGCACGATAACACTCATCAATGATTGACACAAGACCTGTTTACTTGCATCGCTGTTAGTTCCTCTTGGTGTCGCCAATCTGCAAATTACAAATTTTATGCGTACGCCACCTTGAGACCATGCATAGAGATACGCATGTTTTCCCGGGAAGTATCTTTTCATAAATACTGGTTTATGTGTAGAAACGTGCTCAGCACGACTTTAGTGCGTATGCAACATTGACACATGTGGCCCCATGTGTGTCTGTGTACTCTTAAATGAAGACAAATCCCCCATTGTCTTTCCTGTCTTTCCTGCCATAATTCTGATACGTGTTTACAATTTTTAATATGGAAAATGGTTGAGAAATGTACATATGCCTTAATTGAACAAACTACAGTGAAATATGAAATTGCAGGTTTTTGAAATGTAAAGACAGAAATAACAACAATCTAAATGTCAGACCTTTTCCATCTGTAATGTGATCTTCCAACAAACAAAAATCCAGAGAAAAAACAAATAGTTAAATATAGCCGCAAGCGGTGATTACGGGGTCCAAGCACATCAGCCAAAAATTGAACTGGTGATGGATACCATTGTTTTTGAGTCATCAACTTGTCCTTGAAGACTTTATCAGGACCTTTGACCAAGATGCAGTGTACATAATTCTAACTTTATTAGGGAATTGGTCTAGATGTGGCCATTTCTTTACTATAGTGCCACTCATGGATTTACACCAAACATGATCACCTTAAGCTTATTGTCCTATAGATATCAGTTCTCATGTAAATGTGACAGGTAATGTAAGTGTTAAATAGGTCAATTTTTTACCATTATGAAAGACATGTATTATATGCAAGAATGTTTGCCATTAAAAGAACGTAAATGATTTTTGCTATCTCAGGTCAGTGAGAGTTGACCTGAGTCTAGGTGTCTGGGTCAATGAATGTTGATGTGGGTGTAGCCGTCTGGAATGTAGCAAAGTGTAGTTTTTGACTGGGGGAGTGGTGGAAAGTGAGTTTGCCATGTAATTTTCGTACAGATTGCTATTTGAAACATTCAAAACAATCATGCAAAGTTTCATGATGACAGGTCATAGTTAAGTCAGTTTAAGGGCTCCTGAAATTTGATTTGACATTTGACATTGACACCCACTCTTACACTCAAACCTATGGGCAATACAGCATGCCCAGTTGACATTACCTGAATGTGTTTGGACTGTTGTAGAAAACCACAATACTCAGAAGAAACCCACATGAACACAGGTACAAGGTACAGACTGAACACAGACGCACCCCAAACTTGAAACCTGCATATTGTTAGGCAGTAGTGCTACCCATTTGCACCACCATACTGCCCTCCACTACATATATGTCACGCTTAAACATAAGCAGTGCCATAAAATGCAGTGTGCCTTCTTGGGACGTCGCAATAAGAAGCGCCAACGCTGTTGGAGGAGTGCAATTTTTGGGTATTTGAAAAAATCCAAAATCATGGGAGAAATGGCAGAGAACATACCATATTAGCTGAATAGAATAAAATGTCCTTGATTTTTTTTACATTTTTAGAACACCTGTTTTGGTAACAGACTTTTTGAAGATCAAATCTTATTTTTTAAGGAAATCTTTTCATTTGATATCAATTTACTAAAGCACACTGAATAAAACAAGGTATGCTGATCTTTTAAATGAAATTGTCACCATTAATTAAGAATAAAATGTAATCACATTTTCAAATGAATAACTCAGTCAAATAAAAATAAAAATACACTAGTCTACTGGGATTTCCAAAACCACTGAACAATCTCAGATAAATGGCGCCATCTGCTGTTGTTAATGTATAATGACATTAAAAAGTCCAGTCATCCCATGCGAGACAACCCCATTTTTCAGTACTTGAAGTAGAAAAAAAACGGTCTTTCATTCAGGCCAATATGGAAAATCCAAGTGTTTCTTCAACACTATTTAGTGTATTAGTTGTGGCAGTAGGTCAAAAGCTGCAGGAGATGTGCCTATTTTAAATGCTACAAACTGATTGTGTCTTAGCAACCATGCCTTTTGGACATTGAACTATGTGTTCATTTCCCAGTTAGGGCAAGACATGTAATGATGTCATGATCTACAAAAAATTGGTGGCAATATCTGCTTTTCTTTGTGTGGTGTGTGCCTTGTGATGTCCATTGGAATAAAATGTCATTAACATCTAAGTACACGGACACATGGGTGTTTAAACCTATTTTTCAGTATTGCACCCCAAAGTGGCCAAAGTTCACTAAACTTGGTGCGTTCCACCCAGGCCTCATGGTAAGCATGTCTAAACAAGAGTAATGCCAATGAACAAAAGCATTGCAGAGATATGGCCACTCTTCCTTTATGGTGCCTTCACGGGTTAATTTGTGGGTACACTGAGGCCATATTGCTCAACCTGGCAACTATCCTTTAACAACTCTTAAAGACAATGATCCAAAGACATAATACACAAAACCGCATTGTGCCAAGCTCTAGGAGGAGATGGTTAAATGTGTTTTTGACAAAATCAAAGATGGATGAAACACAAAATGGCTGACCCGGAGGTTTCATAAGTTCCCAGTTAGGATCTGTAACTTTGATGAAGCACAAGAAATTTAGTTGAAATATCTGCTTTCGTGCCAGAGTAATGGGGATTTAAATGTTTTCTAGGAACCAACCTGCCAAGTTTCATGATGATAGGTCATAGTTAAGTCTAAAGTTTAAGGGCTTCTGAAATTTGATTGGCTGATGGTGGCCATCTTGTTTGAGCTATCACCTTGTCTTTACAGACTTTGTTAGGACCTTTGACCAGGACACAGCATGCAAAATTTGACCTTGATAGGGCAAGTGCTTTAGGAGTTATGACCATTTGTTTGCTATAGCGCCACCTATGGACAGATTTACTCAAATTTTGGTAGGCTTGAGTCTAATGGGATGTACATGAGGGATCTCAAGCTTGGTGATGATTGGACATTGCATTCAGGAGTTACACCTCATTATATCAATTGAGGCCACGCCCGCAAGATTCATTGGATTACTGTGGCCACACCTTTTAACATAGTAAGTTTCTTTATGCAATGTTTAAAGACGTTGGTCTGAAGATGCTGTGTACCAAATTTCGTGCAAATTGGACAAACCGTCTAGAAGAAGATAGATTTTGAAGGTTTTACAAAAAATTCAAAATGGCGGAAAATCCAGTCGGCGCATCATTTTGGTACAAGAGGCTTTTTTGTTCATGCTGAGCAAGGCCCAAACGGTTCAAGGCCCAAACGGTTCTACCCCAAACGGTTCAAGAGTTATAGGCCAAAATGCGTTGTGTCTTGCTATAGCGCCACCATCTGGCAAATCGGGGTAATTTTTTTAACCTGAGTAGTGGGTGACCATGGCAACCTATCTACCAAATTTGGTAGCTCTAGCATCTATAGTTTTTGCTGTGCAAACACTTGTAGGGCAGAAAATAATAATAATAAAAATAATAATAAAAATCAGAACAAACACAATAGGGTTCCAGCACTATGTGCTTGGACCCCTAAAAAAAACAGTGGGCTGGGAAGCATAATTATTTGGACACGGAGATAGAGGTGATGGTTGGTTAGGTGGAGAGGAGAAAAAATGTCCTTTTGGGAGGCCAGACTAGCGGCATTTCAAATCGATGGAAAAATGCAGAGTGGCTCAAAGTGGTGACTGCTACGAATGCAGTTTCACCAGAGGTGCGTACGGTGGAGGAGGTGAAGAAGAAATGGTCGGATTTTAAAAGAGAGGCCAAAAAACTAATAAGCACACACAGGACCAGTGTGTCCGCACCCGGCGCCACGGGGGGAGGAAAAATAACAAAAACAACAAAAATATTGGAAATGTTGGAATACTCGCTGGAAACGACATGGAAGTGAAGTTTCGGTCAACAAGAGCGAGGGAGAGAGAGCAAGAGAGCTGCATGGCATGAGCAGAAAGACAGACAAAACGATCCAATCATCTTTTTTTTTACTTAATGACCCTGGCGCTGTTGGCTATTGTTTTGTTGATTTTAGCAGTCATCTCTTGGTGGTTAGAATCGTTCATAAATTATATTATTTTGCATCTTGTAGACCTACGTTCCGAGTGCTCCGATTCCCTAAATTGTGCGAGGACACTCAGGTTTAATACTGGCTTCACCACTGTTATGAAATAAATGTATTTGATTTTGAAACAGTAGTTTTGTGTCGTTGATATTTAGCCTTTCAGAGGCTATTGCATGGTGAATGCAAATCAATGAATTTCATTAAACCTACCACCAGACCAATTTTAGGTGGTGACCTGGCAATCTGCCCCAAATATTCCTATTTCATATTGTGGCCATGACGCACAAACACATGGAAAAGGTAAGGTAGGGAATTGTTCGTATCTAGTCAAAACGCCAGTATACAGCCACCCGCAGGATGAAAACAATGCAGAAATAGGCATAGCAGGATGATAACCTACTGTTTTACTATATAAAAAGGTTTGCCCCCTCGCCATTTTAACCATTTTTATCTCAGTCACTGCATCCTGGCACGATAACACTCATCAATGATTGACACAAGACCCGTTTACTTGCATCGCTGTTAGTTCCTCTTGGTGTCGCCAATCTGCAAATTACAAATTTTATGCGTACGCCACCTCGAGACCATGCATAGAGGTACGCATGTTTTCCCGGGAAGTATCTTTTCATAAATACCGGTTTATGTGTAGAAAAGTGCTCAGCAAGATTTTAGTGGTTACGCACCGTTGATACATGTGGCCCTCAGTGTTGTCAGAATGAGAGGGTTAGTTGTCCTAACTTCGACATACCAACTGATTCAAATATTGTGTCAGAAAGGGTTGTTTTCCCCATCACCATCTTCACTCCAGTTACTTTGCAGAGTTGTTTAATGGAAGTCTAGCACTCCTGTCAATTATCTGAACCCACTAAAAAACTAACATTCTCTTTAACTTCCCTCTTTTCTTGGATAATTTCGGAAGAGAAGAGAAAAAAGAGACAAAAATCATGAAAGAAGAGAAAAAAAATCATGCAGTCATCAGGGGCTTGTACACATAGTAGAAGAATTACAAATAAAACCTTGAGGTTTAAGGGCACAGGTTTTCCTGTTAAAGTTTGTACTAACTCTACCCTCACCCTAACCTCTCTGTAAATGTCCTGGAAAGTAAATGGGCCCAAAACCAGGAGAAAGTGAAAAATCAACTAGAAAGTTTTTCCTGTTCAGTTGGCAGCGCAGACCGTGATCTTGTGTCTGTCTGATACACTACATCATTTGTGGTGAGGGATTGCCATGGACAGAAAGGGGGGAAGGAGTGTAAAAGGAGCTGTTGAACAAATAACTGAGAAGAAAGAAGGATCCTCATGTAACCTCAAATGCCACATGCATTTCTAAAGGCTCTCTTATATAGTATGACAAACGTAACGAAAATGTAGTGTGTGGTTTTGTTCCTCCCAGGTAAAACATATGTAGTCACAATGCCATAAACACTCATCCAACACTCATGCCATACACACTCATCAATCATCATTAACAACCCTTAATTATTTACACGTGGAGAATGTACATAAAATCTGTACATACACTTTATGTGCATAAACTTCTGTTGATGATAATCCTAAAAAGACTGATATAGGCCTTCCATGTATTATGTACGCATGTACACAGTGTGTACAGGACTGTAAGTAAAAGAGACTACATTACCATTTAAGATCAGATCCAACTTCTATGCCATTGCTTCTTGTTCAGAGAAATCAACAATCAGTTTGGGAACATCTCATGATCTCGCCACCTTTTTTTTTGGAACAATGTATTTTTATTGATTTTCAACAATAGTAAGACAAATAGACAAACATCAACACGACAATATTGAAAAACATAATTGCCAAAACATTACTATGGTCAAATAGCTAAATAAAATGTACAAATTGAAAAATACACAGGAAAAAATAAAATAAATTAATTAAAATATATATATATATATTAAAACTAAGAAAAAGAAAAAGGTTATTCTCTTCTCTGCTTATACCCAACCTCACATCCCTTAAGCATTTTCCGTTTCCTCAGCCTCTTGTAGTGGTTCAGACATATCCATATTTTCCATGAAGAGAATAAATGGTTCCCATATGGAATCAAAGGTCTCCCTTTCACCCTTCAAAATATAAGTGATTTTCTCCATTGACAGGCAGGAAGACATCTCCCGAAGCCACTGACCTAAGTGCGGCCTATTTACTTTTTTCCATGATAAGGCTATGAGGCGTTTAGCATGGAGCAAGCATGTTAATAAGTGTTTTCTTTTTGTTTCGGAAAATTGGATCATTTGGATATATGCCTAGTATGAACAATTTAGGGTGTAGAGGTAGATTTATTTATATATTGCATGCGATACCCCCCTCCAGAACTTTGTAATCTCCTCGCACTCCCACATATAGTGAAACAGTGTTCCTTTTTCTTGTTCACACTTAATGCATGTGTCAGGGATATTTTCATTAAATTTGTGTAGTTTGACTGGAGTTATATATGTGTATGGGCCTCTAAGCACACGGTACCCCACTCTTCCAAGGAGATCTCCTCCTGCATATCCTCCCTCCAGGCATTCAGCCGGCCTATAGAGGATTCAGTAGAGCTAGAAACCAACCTGTTGTACAAAAAAGAAATTTGTCCTTTACTATACGAATAGTTGGAAATTGCTTCCTCCAGAGTAGACAGGAGGGGTGCAGTTAACTTTTGCACTTGCACTTGCAAATATTTAAAAAAGTGTTTGTTAGGGATCAAATTTTGCTTTAATTTCTTCAAATGTCATCATAACCTCACCATTGTACAAATCCTCAACCTTACCTAACCCATTGCTAGCCTACAAGCGAAATCCCATGTCAGCTCTCCCAGGTCTAAAATGGTCATTTCCCTAGATAGGGCTGAAGCGGGATAAAGAATGTTCCTCTCCTAGTACTTCCCGTACCTTGTACCAAACATTAATCATGTTTAAAACAATGGGATTACTGGTTTGTTTCCAAAGCTTTCTAATGTTTGTTGAGTAAATATACAACCTAAGTGGTAGTGGTAGGTAAGTGCAAATGATTCTATATCTACCCACGCAGGGAGCGGCTCTGAAGAGAAGTAAAACATCATTGTTCGTAACTGTGCAGCCCAATAGTACCACTGAAAGTTCGGGGCTTTGAGTCCCCCCCTGTCATATGGCAGGTACAATAGGGTTAAACGGAGCCTGTAGTATCTGTTATTCCATATAAAATTTGTGCATATTTTCTTTCGCTTCATAAAGAGTGATGGTGGCAGAGGTAAAGGGATATTTTGAAATAGATAAAGTTGTTTGGGAAGGATATTCATCTTCAGAGTACTGATTCGACCAAGTGTGGAAAAAGGTAAGTTTGACCATCTGTCTATTGAATTAGTAATGGACTGTAGGATGGGGTCATAGCTGGTTGCAACAAATTTTTCAACCTTGGGTACAATACGAATGCCAAGGTAGGTGAAGCAGTCTGTTGAGTTGAACAAAGATATAAGGTCGGCCTGATCCTTTCTGTTTTTATTGAGCATCAATGAAGATTTGGAATTGTTTATTTTATATCCAGAGAAGCTTCCAAAAGTCTTGATGACATCCAGCAGAGCTGGGATATATCTTGTTAAGTCTGTTAGGAAAAGGATGACATCATCGGCATAGAGAGCTATATTGATTATCTAGATGACCTAATCTAATGCCAGAAATGTCACTGCGCGACCTGACGGCTATGGCAAATGGTTCTATGGCCAGAGTGAATAGGAGTGGTGACAAAGGGCAGCCTTGATGAGCTCCATGTAAAATATTGAAGGGATTGGAGACAATATTGTTGGTGAGAATTTCAGGTGTAGGTTGTGTGTAAAGAAGCTTTATCCATTTACAGAAAATTTCCCCACAGCCAAAACGGGTCAGAACCTCAAATAGATAAGGCCACTTAACTCTGTCAAAAGCCGTTTCGGCATCCAGTGACAGAATGGCAGTGTCTGGGGAGTCCCTTCTTTCATGCAAGATATTTAATACTCTCCTTACATTGTGAAATCCTTGACGCCCTTTAACAAATCTGTTTTGGTCTTGTGTTATAATAGATGGAAGACAATCCTCCAACCTGCGAGTATTTGCCTTGCATAGGATTTTTGTATCAGAATTCAGGAGAGAAATGGGACGAAACGACTGACATCTGCCCCTTGGTTTACCTGGTTTTAGAATTAGAGTAATCAGGGCTCTTTCTGATTGGAGTTGCTTGATACGCCAAGCCAGGACCCTTCCAGGTTTCTCCCCTTGGTCGTAAAAGGTTTGTTTAAGTTTCAGTAAACTGTCCTCGGCTCTTCCCACAGTCATTCCATTATATTGGGCTCTAAGTAGAAGTAATTCTTGATGTAAGTTAGTGGATTTGTTGAGAAAGACCTCCCTCTCAAGAGTTTTAATTTTTGAGTAGAGCAGTTTGAATTTTTTGTTGTGAACACTTTGATTTGGTACTAGTAAAGCTTATGATTTGGCCCCTTCCTTATTGTCATTTCAGTTTTACAAAAAAGGTAAAAAACAAACGAGCAAAAAAGAAAAAAGGAAGAACTGTAATTAGAAACCCGTCAGCAACAGTAAAGAGCTTAAACTTACCTCAAGCCTTGAGCCTTTATTGGAGCCTTCATGTTAGCTATCTGTCTAGCTTGACACGGACACATTGAGTGAGGACAGAATACAAATTATCAAATAATTTAGGGTCATCCTCATTGGGACCATATACATTTACTAGGTTTAGTCTTACAGAAAATAGCATACCCTGTACAATGATATACCTGCCTGTGGGGTCTTTAGTAGTTTTTTGAACTTGAAAAGGAATCGTTTTATGGATAAGAATCAGAACCCCTCATGCATGAGAGCTAAAGGGTGCCGGGAGCACCTGCCCCTGCCATCTCTTACATCTCTTCTCTCTCATAGATATATTACAGGATAGAAGATGGGACTCCTGTAGAAAAATAACATTTGCATGCATTTGTTTTAATCTCGTCAATACCTGCTTCACTTTATTTGGTTTGCTCAACCCCCTACAATTCCACAAAGTAATTTTAACCTTCACACTTTGAGACATAACCTAATTTTTACTCTTTTCTTCCCCAAGGTGGAATTGAGTGATAGTACCCTTGAACAGATGGCTATAGTAACAAAGAAGGGAGGAGAAAGAAAAAAATACACATATATACAGACATATTGCAACATGGAACTAATGAACTAACCCCAAACCCCTTTAAGGAACCCCCCTTATTGAAACTCCACTCTATGACTACCTCTACAGATCCACACAAATGCAAGGAACTATATGTTCTGCTTATACCCTCCCTCCTGCCCCACTGCAGTATAATATAAACACATTGAAATATGGATCATATAAGCAATTCCCTCCACCCAAATAATGCCACCTATTAGAGAACCGTTTCAGCACCTTAATGCAACTGCAATTGTGGCATGGGAAATTGTCTAAATTGTTTGAAGAAAAAAAAAAGATTAGCTGGGCCACCCGCGACCCGCAGTTATCCGTTTCAACAACTTACAAAAACAAATAGGCTACCGTAACATTAAATAAAAGGAGCATGCTTAAATAAAGTTATACAGGCATGTCACTAAACAGGTACAGCAACGCTTTCATTTGAATACACAATGTATTTACTCGCTCCCGGAAAATAAGATGACAGCGCTCTTGTTTAAGAAAAATAAAACATCTCTACTTTTTTATTTTTTTTTTCACATCGTCTGCAATACACAGTTCAGTCTTCTGCTCCCTGTTGAATCCCCTTGTCTAACCTTTCAACAAAGCGCTCAGCCTCCAATGGATTTTCAAACATGTGGGTACGACCTTCGTGCATGACTCTCAAGCAAGCTGGAAAGATGATTCCATAATGAATATTCTTAGCTCGGAGTTTCTGCTTGACCCGGACGTAACGTCATTGTTGTTTGTGAACCTCAGCCGACAAGTTGGGGAAGAACATCACCGGGTAGTTTTTGTAGAGAACTTTTCCCTTTTTTCCTGGCAGCGTCCTGGATCATCAATTTGTCTTTGAAGTTGAGAAACTTCATTATGACTGTCCTTGGTTCTGTCGAGCTTTTTGGGACCAGGGAGTCGGTGGCACCTCTCGATGATCACCGGAGAATGAAGCGGTGCGAGACCCAATGCTTCGGGGGGCCAACTCTCCATGAAAGCGCATTCATCATTTCCTTCTGCATCCACTGGAAGGTTTATCAGCCTGAGGTTGGATCTACGACTTCTTTTTTCCTGGTTGTCGATTTTGGAGGTGAGCGACTTCACTTTTATTTCAAGTTTTTTCACCGTGGCTTGAAGGGCTGAGAGACTGTTTTTGGTGTTAGAGATGCGGTCTTCAGCATGTGTTATTCTGTTAGTGCAAGTTCTCACGTCGGTTCTAATGTCCTGAATTGCTGACAGCACCCCATCAATTTTTCTGGAGAATTCCATCTTCAGCCCGTTAATTGCTTTCAGGATATCACTTGAGCTAACTTTGTTAGCTACGTCAGTGCTATCTTCCTCCCCGATACCTTCCTGGCATAGGATGGTGTCGTTAGCTTCTTCGGCTCCTTCATTTGCTGTTTCCAGCACTTTGGAACACATTTTTCCTGCTTTTTTTGGCATTGTGAACTCTAGGGGTGTAATTAACTAAATTTGTTTGGGTGGAATTAGAGGTTTGCTGGGCGTTGCTAGGGCGTTGCTGGGTGGTTGCCAGGGTGTTGGTAAGTGGTTGCTAGGGTAAACAATATGGTCTCTGGGCGTTTCTAGGGTGTTGCTGGGTGGTTGCCAAAGTGTTGCTAAGTGGTTGCTAGTTGGTTGCTAGGGTGTTGCTAGGCGGTTGCTAGGGTGTTACTAAGTGGATGCTAGGCGGTTGCTAGGGTAAACAATATGGTTGCTAAGGACACACCCACCTTTGATGAGTGTTGGGTCACCTGACCCAAAGCAGCATTTCAGGTCTCGTGGCTATTGGTCAAATGGTGACCACGTGGTAAGATCTTAAAAATGAACTGAGGTGAATGGGAGGATGGAGGGGTGAGTGAATGACAAAAAGACGAGTGCGGGTCAGTATGGCTTTCAATGAGTGTTGGGTGGCATGACCTGAGACAGCATGTGATGTACTGTGACCATAGGCCGAAAGGTGACTGAGCGGTAAGACTTTGAAAAATGAATTGAAGTCAATGGGAGCATGGAGGGATGAGTGAAAGACAAAAAGACGAGTGCAAGTCAGTATGGCTTTCAATGAGTGTTGGGTGGCATGACCTGAGACAGCATGTGAGGTACTGTGACCGTAGGCCGAAAGGTGACTGCACGGTAAGACGTTGAAAAATGAATTGAAGTCAATGGGAGAATGGAAGGATGAATGAACAACAAAAAGACGAGTGCGGGTCAGTATGTCTTTCACTGAGTGTCGGGTGATTTGGCCCGAGGCAGCATATGTGGTTAGGTGGTTGTCGGGCCAAAGGTGACTGAGTGGGAAGACTTTGAAAAATGAATTGAAGTGAATGGGAGGATGGAGGGATGAATAAACGAGTAAAAGAAGAGTGCGGGTCAGTATGTGTTTCAATGAGTGTTTGGTGGCATGACCTGAGGCAGCACATGTGGTACTGTGACCGTAGGCCAAAAGGTGACCGAGCGGTAAGACTTTGAAAAATGAACTGAAGTCAATGGGAGGATGGAGGGATGAATGAACGACAAAAAGACGAGTGCAGGTCAGTATGGCTTTCAATGAGTGTTGGGTGGCATGACCTGAGACAGCATGTGAGGTACTGTGACCGTAGGCTGAAAGGTGATTGAACGGTAAGACTTTGAAAAATGAATTGAAGTCAATGGGAGGATGGAGGGATGAGTGAACGACAAAAAGACGAGTGCGAGTGCTTCGCATTGCAATCACACTAATAAAACTATCGGATAACAATAGTTGTGCTTGCAATGCATTGCAATCACACTAACTAGAAAAGTGCATTTCCTGAAGAAAATGCAGAGTGTGATTGCAACCCGGCAGTGAAAACGTGCTAACGTATATGAGACGATCGCTAGGATGTGGCTAAGTGTTTGCTAGGGTGTTGCTAGGTGGTTACTAGGGTGTTACCAGGTGGTTGCTAGGCTGTTGCTAGGTGGTTGCTAAGGTATATAAGGTGGTTGCTAGGGCTTGGCTAGGTGGTTGCGAGGGTGTTGCTAGGGTGTGGATTGGTGGTTTCAGGTGGCGAGTGGAAGAAAAACACTAAACAACTGGATGCCAAAAAGAAGCTAAAGGCTATTTTACTTCTCCCTTTTTTGGAAAGTGAGATAAACTGTAGTAACTATGCTGCTGCTGTCATTGAAGGCTGACGGAGGGAACAGGAACAGACAGCAGTCCAGTGGGAGGAGCAGAGGAGCGAGCTCCTCCCACCAGCTCTGCCGGCGCCACAATGTTAAAAGTAACACATAGGTAAATCCTGTCACTCCCAGTGACAGTCAATTCATCTGTTCTCTGAGTGAAAATTAAAACAACACAGCAGCACATTCTGTTCTGAAAGACAAAAGGATTATTTTAAAAGACAAAAACTTCATTTCTAAACACTGTTTCTAAATGAGCAACTAGTTAGGAATCCATGTTAGACTATCAATAAAAAACATGATTCTTTCACAGGATATAAGGCAATAAAACACTAAAATATTTTGCCTATGTGCTTTCTCCCTCATGACATGCTGTCATCTATAAAAAATGGATAAATATACATTGCATAATTGAAACAGTAGTGGCAGCCATCATGAATCCTGACTCATTTTCTTCCCTAGCAAGAAAAATGCTTTTCTAGAAATTCCTATGTCATGCAGTGTCACACACCACATAGGCAAGGCTGAGATTATTTAACAGCTAGACACTTTAAGACAGGTGTATGATCATTTCAGCAAGCAGTTTGTATGATGCTAATTGGTGGCATAACCATCAAGCAATTGTTATTAATATTATAAGTAGTTCCAGTAGGACACTAAAGAAGCAAAATATGGATACCAAACATGTTTTGGAAGATTGACTACATTGTAGATAAGTGAAAAATTAATGTAAATTTGATTTTTGACCACACTAACACTTTAAGAAGATTGCAGAGCTGTTCGGTTGAACTATAAAATTATAGAACTTTGTATTACAATATGAGAACAGACTACTATTTGTGTGTGTGTGTGTGTTTTGGGGGAAGGGGGCAGGGGATAAATATCCATGACAGTTTCTGAAACCCTGTGAACGCAAAACCATGTAAACATTTTTTTTTCTTTTTTTTGGAAACAAATTCATAAGTCTCTTGAACCCTGTGAATGTATTAAAACATAACCATTACACAGAAACAACAACAAAAAATATATACAGCAAGTCCAGCCTTGATGCAGTAAAACTGCTGAAGATTTTCTGAAGAAGAAAGCCAGATTAAGTACAAACACATAACCACCAATTACAGCAACAATACCATACAGGTGCGTTTATATGCTCAGCATCAACCATACCATACAGGCCTACCCAGTGACTAAGGCTGTGAGTAGCCCCACTGGCACCGTTAATGCATGCTCAGTGCCACCGGTTCTGTATGGATTTCCCAATAAACATATTATTACTATTTAGGAGCTACCTTGAACAGATAAGTTTTCAATGTACTTTTCAATGGAGGAGCACGCTTCAGTGGAGGAAGAGCGAGCAAGCAGATCAGTGGCAATGCGACAACAGGGTGCCTGGATGAAGTAGGAACAGACAATGGAAAGGAATGTCACCTGGAAGGACATCTGGAAGTGGAACCCCCAGAGGGTCAAGTTCTTGATTCAGGGGGTCTACGATGTCCTCCCCAGCCCATCCAACCTGTTCACATGTGGCAAAGTAGGAACACCCGCATGCCCCCTGTGTTCCAAGACAGGGACCCTTGAACACATCTTGAGCAGCTATTCCAAGGCACTGGGCAAGGGGCGCTATCGCTGGAGACACGACCAGATCCTCAAGACCATCGCTCAGGCAATCAGCAAGGAGATCAGCGACAGCAGATACACCCACGCCACAGCCAAGGAGGGAGAGCGGCCGAAGACCTAAGAATGCTCTGCTGGTTTGCTGCTGGGTGATGGCTGTTCACCTGGAGAGGCAGCTGAAAATTCCATTACACATCGTCCAGTCGTCATTGAGACCAGACATCATCTCTGAGGCCACCAGACAGCTGATCTTACTGGAGCTAACAGTGCCCTGGGAAGAGAGGATGGAGGAGGCACATGAAAGGAAGAGGGCGAGGTACCAGGAGCTGGTGGAGGACTGCCGAAGGAACGGGTGGAGGACCAGGTGCTTGCCAGTGGAGGTCGGCAGCCAGGGGTTCACAGGTCATTCCCTCACCAAGGCCTACAGGACCCTGGGCGTTACGGCTGCAAGCAGGAGAAGAGCCATCAGCAACAGTGTGGAGGTGGCAGAGAAAGCATCTAGATGGCTCCAGCTGAGAAGGTGTGACCAGTAGAACACCACTTGGACACAGGCTGAGGCTTGATCAACCTCGGTCGGGTCACCTGGACGAGGGTGTCTGTTGTGAGACCTGAAACACCTGAGGACTCCAGGATACAACATTGATGATGCGTCCAAGTTCGTGCATCAGAGGATGTATGAAAAACAGAAGCTTTGACAGAGGCCAGATCTTTGTCAGATCTTCAGGGGGTAAATGCAATAACTTCCAATGGTAGTACTTTGTTGAGTGGCACATCCAACCTTCACATGTCAGAGAGTATGACAATTCCAAACATTGGTCCTATTTATCCAGACTCCAGGTAGTTCCTTATACAGTGGCACATGACAGCTCCTCAGGTCAGAAAGCGTCATCTGTACAAACTTAGGCTGTGTTTATACAGGCTGGAAGTACAGAGTATGGGAGAAGTAGCATCTCATTCACTACCAAACGTTCAAATCTCACCTGTGGCTCCAAGTAGCTGTTTGAGTGCAACAGCAGAAAAAGTACCATATGAGCCTACCCGGTGACTAAGGCACCGAGTAGCCCAACTGGCACCGTTAATGCATGCTCGGTGCCACCGGTTCTGTATGGCATTCCTAAGTACGCCTCCAATTACACAAACAACATCATACAAGCCTATGTGGTGAATGAAGGTGTGAGTAGCCCCACTGGACCAACAAGAAGAAGCAGACCTTTGTGCATGGACATGTATGTTCTTCCTTTTGGTGACCAGACCAGAAGCACAGGTCTGGTTGTATCAGTGTCCTTGGTGAGTTGGCAAACCTGTTCACCACAAAAGAAGTCTCTTAGACATGCAACAGGCCTTCGTATCACTGCTTCACAATAGCATAGACAGGACTGTGATAACTAAAGTAGGAATGCAATATGCCAGACAACAGGCATTTTTGTGGCTGAGAAGTAAAAATGAGATCAAGCAGCGTGTTTTTCTTTGTTGTTGCTCCATGTATTAGCTGCAAATAACCTCTGCCTGTGAGTAAATCATTAATTGGCTTTGCATTCTTTGACAAAAAATTCTCATTAAAATCACAGATCACAATATGGTCATGATCCATCATTCCAAAGGCATCCAAAAGCTTTGTCAGATGTGGTAAGAAGTCACTTGTCCTGTAGTCTATAAATGGCAGCAACTATAAGTTGTACAGGGGATGTGACTTTCAGAACCAGGAGCTCCATGTCAGTTACATCCTGTACATACTGCACCACCTGGGAATTTATATGGCTCTTTGCATATATTGCAACACCGCCACCTTTTTGATTTGCCAACTGTGGGTAATTGTTGTAAGACACATGTCTGTTTCACTTGTACATGTTGTAGCCGTCCAGATGGAGTCCCTCAGGGACAGCTGATCCAAACAAGTGTGTTTCAGTTCAATTCAATTCAATTCATTTTTATTTATATAGCACTTTTTACAACACAAGTTGTCACAAAGCAACTTTACAATGATCCCAGGCCTGAGACCCCCTGTGAGCAAGCCTAAGGCAACAGTGGCAAGGAAAAACTCCCTAATAGGAAGAAACCTTGAGCAGAACCCGGCTCAGAGGGGGAGCCCATCTGCTTCTGGCTGGCACTGGGCAGGCAGAGTTAAAAGGCAAACTTAAAGTTGAACAGAGTACTTTAAGATATTTGAGATTAGAAGACAGTGAATAATAAGGGCAGAGTGATCATAAAAATGTCTTCTAGGTTGTCCAGTTCTTGAAATGCAGCTTGCTTGATGGGCAGGGCGGCGAAGTAGCAGGACTCGACGTCGGGATGAGAAGCTTGGACTACAGCTCCAGGCAGGAGCCCAGAGCAGGAATAGGAAGCAAACAGAAAACAGTGATTAGTGGGTGATAACAATGGCAGGGGTGTAGAACAGGGAGGCAGGAGAGGAGGGGCATTGAAAGGTGCCAGTGTGCAACAAGGAAAAACCCCGGCAGGCTAAAATTATGGCAGCATACCTAGGGGACGGGAGGCAAGGGACCGGCGTAGTCATGAGGGCGACCCTAGGCAGTCAACACCAGATCACGGCACAGAGTCCATGATAAAGTGACAGCAATGACCACTTAGTCCACCAGAGACTCTATGAACCACGCCAGCACCAGGCCATGTCCCTCAGCTGAAGGATTTACTGTATAGAGTATCATGACTACCTGGCTGAGTATCATCCGCGTAACAGTGGAAACTAATGTCATGTTTACGGATGATATCGCCAAGGGGCAACATGTATAACGAGAAGAGCAGAGGCCCAAGCACAGATCCTTGTGGTATACCATATCTTACTCTGGAACAAGCCGAAGATTCATTGTTAATGGAGACAAACTGAAACCGTTCTGATAGATAAGACCTAAACCAAGATAGAGCCTGTCCGCTTATGCCAACCAAGTTTTCGAGGCGGTCGAGGAGGATACGATGATCGATGGTATCAAAGGCTGCACTTAGGTCTAGTAGCACAAGGAGGGAGATACAGCCATCGTCACAGGATAGTAGGAGATCGTTGAGCACCTTCAGGAGAGCGGTTTCTGTACTATGATGAGGTCTAAACCCGGACTGAAAGACTTCCAAGATATTGTTAGAATGTAGAAATGCACAGAGTTGCTTTGATACTGCTTTTTCCAGAATTTTCGAGAGGAATGGAAGGTTCGAGATGGGCCTATAGTTTGACAGGTCATTGGGATCTAGATTGGGCTTTTTCAGAATAGGCTTGATAACTGCTACTTTGAAAGACTGAGGTACATGTCCAGACATTAGGGAGGCATTGATAAGATTTAATAGCGGTGTGCCAATTGCAGGCAGTAGCTGTTTTAGGAAGCCGGTTGGTATGGGGTCTAGTTTGCTGGTAGAGTTAGCTTTCAGTTAAGCTAAGGTTTGAACATAAACTGGAGGAGATTTCATTGTGCAGGTTGTAAGATGTAGGGAGCTCATCAATAAAGGCATTGGCTGTAAAGGAACAGAACGTGCGCCTGAAAGAAGATCTGGGCTCCGAGTATGTCAAGCACGTTAGCGGTAAATTGAAAGAAATGAGATAGTGGTTTGATAACACAGGGTTGTGTGGCATAATTTCTACCTGGTTGATATCTGCTCCATATGTGAGGACCAAATCTAGAGTATGGTTACGGTAGTGTGTGGGTTTATCCACAACTTGATAGAGTCCAATGGGTTCGATGATGGACAAGAATGCTGTTCTGAACGGGTCATGTTCATTATCCATATGCACATTAAAGTCACCTACTATCACAGCCTTTTCTGCATTGACAACCAGGTCAGATAAAAAGTGAGCGAATTCAGATAAGAAGACGCTGTAAGGGCCAGGTGGCCTGTAAACTATTACAAGGGTAAATAGCTGAAATGCAGTCTTGTCAGGATGTGCAAAGCTAAGTACTAACAGTTCAAATGAATGAAAGTTATAGCCAGGTTTAAAAGTGGCACAGAGTTTGGAGCTGTGTACAGCAGCAACACCGCCACCTCTACCAGTAGGTCGAGGGACCTGGTGATTACTGTAACTGGGAGGAGTTGATTCATTAAGAGCGACAAAGTCATTAGGTTTAAGCCAAGTTTCAGTCAGGCACAAGATGTCAAATTGGTGATCAGTAATCAATTCGTTTACTAATGCAGCTTTAGGTTGTAACGACCTGATATTTATTAACCCAATCTTAAGGACCATCTGTCTACAGGTACTACTTTTAGGTTTGACAAATTTAATTTTTATCAAATTATCAGCACAAATGCCCCTACTAGATGTTTTTAGGAGGTTTGGGACCGAGAGTCATGGAACAGACACTGTCTCTACAGGATTGGCTATAAGTGGTGGTTCCAGGGAAAGAGCAGACATCTGTGTAGGACAGAGAGTCTGCTGCCTGGCCTTGGCCCTGATGAGTGAAGGTTTGGAGCAATTTAAACTATGGTCCAGATTCCTAGAGATGATAGCTGCACCCTCCCTCGAGGGGTGGATGCCATCTCGTTTTAAAAGACCAGGCCTCCCCCAAAACTTGTGCCAATTATCTATAAAGCCCACGTTGTTAGAGGGGCACCACTCAGACAAGCAACGATTTAGTGACGTTAATCTGCTGTAGATCTCGTCACCGCGCCGCATGGGGATGGGGCCAGAGAAAATTACTGAATCCGACATTTGGTTAGCCATCCTGCACACCGATTTAATAGTTAACTTTGTTACTTCCGATTGTCTCATACGGACATCGTTAGCACCGACGTGGATAACAATTTTAGAGAATTTAGCTTTATTTTTATCTTTAGCTTTAGCCAGCACTTTCAGATTGGCTTCTATGTCGGAAGCTCTGGCTCCGGGAATGCCATTGACTATGGTCGTTGGCGTCTCTACGTTCATGTTTCTAAGAATAGAATCGCCAATGATCAGGGCTCTTTTAACAGGTTTCTCAGCAGGTGTGTTACTGAGGGGGGAGAACCTGTTGGAAACGTGAACCGAGGGTTGGTGGTGCACCGGGGGCTTGCGCTTGCGTCTATTTTCCCGAACCGTAACCCACTCGCCTTGCTGCGAAGGCTCTGCCGGGGTTGAACTGGGGGAAAGGCTAACTGACGCATCCAGTACGGAGAAAGATTCAATAAACTTTTCGCTATCTTTAATCTCGTATAAGGTGCGGATGCGTGCTTCTAATTCTGCTACCTTCTCCGACAACCTAGTGTTTAGCTAGCACTTATCACAAGTGAAGTTGGTAGTAATGGCGGAGAAGGAATAACTAAACATGTTGCACACACAGCAGGGGAGACAGCAAGGGGGAGGAGAGCTAAGAATGGGAGAGACGGAGCTGTGAGAAGTCATTGTAGGTTAAGTAGTTGGCTACTTACGTTTGTAGTCTTTACTTTGTGAGAGCGAGAGTGTTGGAATCGGCGAGTATTCCGAGTTTGAGTCCTGGCTAGGTCCTAGCCGATCGGCGTCTTGCGTCCGGCGTTCGGGAAGGAGCAACAGGAAGTGCGGCGCAGGTAGCGAGCGAGAGCGTCTGGAGCGAGAGCGAGAGCGTCTGGGGCGTCTGGAACGAGAGCGAGGTGGATAGGTGGATAATGCAAGCCTATTCTAAAAACCATGAGGTAAGTGTGCAAGAGTCTGTTACTCGTGTGTGCAGCTTAAAACTAAAGTCTTGCTCTTGCCAAGTTATCTTTATTCCTACTGATGACCATGCATTGAAGATGAGCTTACCAATGAAATATCTTGAGACAAGAGATCCAGACTCTGAGAATGTGTGGATGACTGGATTGCCAGAAAAGTACAAAGCCAGGCCTGAGACTCCTGAATTTGAAGCAATGTGCATGGCAGACTTTGCGTCAAACTACCAACTTGTCTATGGCAGACAGAAGAAAGGTAAAAATGTCTTGCCCCTTCAAGACAACATGGGATTTATTCAGAAGCGGACAAAAGGCAAACCTGCTGCCATTAGATATGCACAGTCAGAGTCAGAGTCACTCTCTCACATGTGCAGATAATAGTCATTGATGAAATTTCCATGGTGTCAAAAGAGCTCTTTGCATATGTGGACTGGAGACTTCAGCAGATTAAAAGCAGCAAGAACCCATTCGGAGGAGTGTCAGTGCTAACAGTTGGGGACTCCTTTCAAATGCCGCCACTGGGAAAGGCAAAAGCACTGTGCATCTATGAGGACAATACAGTGGATATTTGGAGAGATCGCTTCCAGATAGTGACACTGACAGAAATTGTGAGACAGACAGAAGATGCCACATTTGCTGAATTGCTCAACAGGCTTCGCATCAAGAAGAAAACGGAACCTTTGTGTGCCAGTGACAGAACATTACTAGCCACCTACACTTTTTCTAACAAGGCTGACTGCCCCTCGGATGTATTACACCTTTTTGCCACAAGCAGGTGGATCAACACAATAATGAAACTATATCCGCCCTCTGTCCCAGCATAACACATATTGATGCGGAAGACTGTAAAAAAGATGAGTGAACAGGACAAATGAAAATGCAAGGAGCTCCATTTCAAGGCCGCAAAGGAGATCTGCCGGACACATTACAGGTGTCAGAGGGTGCGCGTGTTGTCCTCACGAGAAGTTTGGACATAGAAGAGGGTTTGGTTAAGGGGAAATTTGGAAAGGTCTCAAAGATTGTTACCAAAACAGCTAAAGACGGCAATCCATTCATGGATTTAATCGGGTTGGAGGTGGATAACCCTACAGCAGGAACCAAGAGACACAGTCGAGTCCCAGGAAGGCCCCTAAAAATGTTGTCTACATTGAGAGGGTGGAAGAGAGACGCAAGAAGAAGGGATTGGTACACCGTCAGTTCCCCTTGAAACTGGCCTATGCTTGCACTTTACATAAGGTACAAGGAATGACATCAGCAGCAGCAGTGGTATCTTTGAAGTGTGTTTTTGAACCTGGTATGGCCTGTGTGGCACTCAGCAGGACCACCTCTTTGCAAGGCTAAATTGATTTTGATGAAAAGAAGATATTTTGCAATAAAGAAGTTTTGTCCTCACTGGAAAGCATGCCAAAAAAAAATGGACAACAGTATGCCACTTTTGATGCACATCACCACTGCAGACACTACAGATGCTGCAACGCTCACTGTGATTCACCATAACATTGAAGGTTTACACTGCCACTTTGATGATATGCATAAACATCATGAGATCTGCCTTGGTGATATTTTGTGCCTAATCGGTGTGCAGGATGGCTAACCAAATGTCGGATTCAATAATTTTCTCTGGCCCCATCCCCATGCGGCGCGGTGACGAGATCTCCTGCTGAGTGCCACACAGGCCATACCAGGTTCAAAAACACACTTCAAAGATACCACTGCTGCTGCTGATGTCATTCCTTGTACCTTATGTAAAGTGCAAGCATAGGCCAGTTTCAAGGGGAACTGACGGTGTACCAATCCCTTCTTCTTGCGTCTCTCTTCCACCCTCTCAATGTAGACAACATTTTTAGGGGCCTTCCTGGGACTCGACTGTGTCTCTTGGTTCCTGCTGTAGGGTTATCCACCTCCAACCCGATTAAATCCATGAATGGATTGCCGTCTTTAGCTGTTTTGGTAACAATCTTTGAGACCTTTCCAAATTTCCCCTTAACCAAACCCTCTTCTATGTCCAAACTTCTCGTGAGGACAACACGCGCACCCTCTGACACCTGTAATGTGTCCGGCAGATCTCCTTTGCGGCCTTGAAATGGAGCTCCTTGCATTTTCATTTGTCCTGTTCACTCATCTTTTTTACAGTCTTCCGCATCAATATGTGTTATGCTGGGACAGAGGGCGGATATAGTTTCATTATTGTGTTGATCCACCTGCTTGTGGCAAAAAGGTGTAATACATCCGAGGGGCAGTCAGCCTTGTTAGAAAAAGTGTAGGTGGCTAGTAATGTTCTGTCACTGGCACACAAAGGTTCCGTTTTCTTCTTGATGCGAAGCCTGTTGAGCAATTCAGCAAATGTGGCATCTTCTGTCTGTCTCACAATTTCTGTCAGTGTCACTATCTGGAAGCGATCTCTCCAAATATCCACTGTATTGTCCTCATAGATGCACAGTGCTTTTGCCTTTCCCAGTGGCGGCATTTGAAAGGAGTCCCCAACTGTTAGCACTGACACTCCTCCGAATGGGTTCTTGCTGCTTTTAATCTGCTGAAGTCTCCAGTCCACATATGCAAAGAGCTCTTTTGACACCATGGAAATTTCATCAATGACTATTATCTGCACATGTGAGAGAGTGACTCTGACTCTGACTGTGCATATCTAATGGCAGCAGGTTTGCCTTTTTGTCCGCTTCTGAATAAATCCCATGTTGTCTTGAAGGGGCAAGACATTTTTACCTTTCTTCTGTCTGCCATAGACAAGTTGGTAGTTTGACGCAAAGTCTGCCATGCACATTGCTTCAAATTCAGGAGTCTCAGGCCTGGCTTTGTACTTTTTCTGGCAATCCAGTCATCCACACATTCTCAGAGTCTGGATCTCTTGTCTCAAGATATTTCATTGGTAAGCTCATCTTCAATGCATGGTCATCAGTAGGAATAAAGATAACTTGGCAAGAGCAAGACTTTAGTTTTAAGCTGCACACACGAGTAACAGACTCTTGCACACTTACCTCATGGTTTTTAGAATAGGCTTGCATTATCCACCTATCCACCTCGCTCTGCT
This sequence comes from Megalops atlanticus, assembly GCA_019176425.1. Lineage (NCBI taxonomy): Eukaryota > Metazoa > Chordata > Actinopteri > Elopiformes > Megalopidae > Megalops > Megalops atlanticus. The sequence goes on from CM032896.1 coordinate 25,351,190, forward strand.
CCAGACGCCCAGACGCCTCGCTCTCCTCCAGACGCTCTCGCCGCTACCTGCGCCGCACTTCCTGTTGCTCCTTCCCGAACGCCGGACGCAAGACGCCGATCGGCTAGGACCCAGCCAGGACTCAAACTCGAATACTCGCGATTCCAACACTCTCGCTCTCACAAAGTAAAGACTACAAACGTAAGTAGCCAACTACTTAACCTACAATGACTTCTCACAGCTCCGTCTCTCCCATTCTTAGCTCTCCTCCCCCTTGCTGTCTCCCCTGCTGTGTGTGCAACATGTTTAGTTATTCCTTCTCCGCCATTACTACCAACTTCACTTGTGATAAGTGCTAGCTAAACACTAGGTTGTCGGAGAAGGTAGCAGAATTAGAAGCACGCATCCGCACCTTATACGAGATTAAAGATAGCGAAAAGTTTATTGAATCTTTCTCCGTACCGGATGCGTCAGTTAGCCTTTCCCCCAGTTCAACCCCGGCAGAGCCTTCGCAGCAAGGCGAGTGGGTTACGGTTCGGGAAAATAGACGCAAGCGCAAGCCCCCGGTGCACCACCAACCCTCGGTTCACGTTTCCAACAGGTTCTCCCCCCTCAGTAACACACCTGCTGAGAAACCTGTTAAAAGAGCCCTGATCATTGGCGATTCTATTCTTAGAAACATGAACGTAGAGACGCCAACGACCATAGTCAATGGCATTCCCGGAGCCAGAGCTTCCGACATAGAAGCCAATCTGAAAGTGCTGGCTAAAGCTAAAGATAAAAATAAAGCTAAATTCTCTAAAATTGTTATCCACGTCGGTGCTAACGATGTCCGTATGAGACAATCGGAAGTAACAAAGTTAACTATTAAATCGGTGTGCAGGATGGCTAACCAAATGTCGGATTCAGTAATTTTCTCTGGCCCCATCCCCATGCGGCGCGGTGACGAGATCTACAGCAGATTAACGTCACTAAATCGTTGCTTGTCTGAGTGGTGCCCCTCTAACAACGTGGGCTTTATAGATAATTGGCACAAGTTTTGGGGGAGGCCTGGTCTTTTAAAACGAGATGGCATCCACCCCTCGAGGAGGGTGCAGCTATCATCTCTAGGAATCTGGACCATAGTTTAAATTGCTCCAAACCTTCACTCATCAGGGCCAAGGCCAGGCAGCAGACTCTCTGTCCTACACAGATGTCTGCTCTTTCCCTGGAACCACCACTTATAGCCAATCCTGTAGAGACAGTGTCTGTTCCATGACTCTCGGTCCCAAACCTCCTAAAAACATCTAGTAGGGGCATTTGTGCTGATAATTTGATAAAAATTAAATTTGTCAAACCTAAAAGTAGTACCTGTAGACAGATGGTCCTTAAGATTGGGTTAATAAATATCAGGTCGTTACAACCTAAAGCTGCATTAGTAAACGAATTGATTACTGATCACCAATTTGACATCTTGTGCCTGACTGAAACTTGGCTTAAACCTAATGACTTTGTCGCTCTTAATGAATCAACTCCTCCCAGTTACAGTAATCACCAGGTCCCTCGACCTACTGGTAGAGGTGGCGGTGTTGCTGCTGTACACAGCTCCAAACTCTGTGCCACTTTTAAACCTGGCTATAACTTTCATTCATTTGAACTGTTAGTACTTAGCTTTGCACATCCTGACAAGACTGCATTTCAGCTATTTACCCTTGTAATAGTTTACAGGCCACCTGGCCCTTACAGCGTCTTCTTATCTGAATTCGCTCACTTTTTATCTGACCTGGTTGTCAATGCAGAAAAGGCTGTGATAGTAGGTGACTTTAATGTGCATATGGATAATGAACATGACCCGTTCAGAACAGCATTCTTGTCCATCATCGAACCCATTGGACTCTATCAAGTTGTGGATAAACCCACACACTACCGTAACCATACTCTAGATTTGGTCCTCACATATGGAGCAGATATCAGCCAGGTAGAAATTATGCCACACAACCCTGTGTTATCAGACCACTATCTCATTTCTTTCAATTTACCGCTAACGTGCTTGACATACTCGGAGCCCAGATCTTCTTTCAGGCGCACGTTCTGTTCCCTTACAGCCAATGCCTTTATCGACGAGCTCCCTACATCTTACAACCTGCACAATGAAATCTCCTCCAGTTTATGTTCAAACCTTAGCTTAACTGAAATTAATCTACTCGCAGACAGTATTGACTCTACTTTGCGTAAAACTCTGGATGCCGTTGCTCCCCTCAAAAGGAATAAAATTACAGACAAAAAGCTTGCACCTTGGTATAATGACCATACTCGTGCTCTCAAACAAGCCACGCAAAAACTAGAAAGAAAATGGCGCTCCACCAAATTACAGGTTTTTCTCCTGGCGTGGAAGGAAAGTCCCCTGACCTACAAGCATGCCCTCACAGCTAATAGATCCAAATATTTCTCTACCCTTATTGAGAGAAATAAGGACAATCCTCGGTATCTGTTTAGCACTATCGGCAGATTAACTAAGAGTCCCGCATCAGTTAACCCTAATATACCAGCAATTTATAGTAGCAATGACTTCATGAACTTCTTTGATAGCAAAATTATAAAGATAAGAGACAATATACAAAAATCTTCATCGACTTCTGCTTCCTGCCTGGCCAGTCCTGTCCCAGATTATGTAGGTATGTCCATTAGGCCCGCCTCTCGCTTTGACTCTTTTATACCCATTGAATTTAGTGACTTTTCTTCTCTCATCAATTCATCTAATAACTCTACCAGCAAACTAGACCCCATACCAACCGGCTTCCTAAAACAGCTACTGCCTGAAATTGGCACACCGCTATTAAATCTTATCAATGCCTCCCTAATGTCTGGACATGTACCTCAGTCCTTCAAAGTAGCAGTTATCAAGCCTATTCTGAAAAAGCCCAATCTAGATCCCAATGACCTGTCAAACTATAGGCCCATCTCGAACTTTCCATTCCTCTCGAAAATTCTGGAAAAAGCAGTATCAAAGCAACTCTGTGCATTTCTACATTCTAACAATATCTTGGAAGTCTTTCAGTCCGGGTTTAGACCTCATCATAGTACAGAAACCGCTCTCCTGAAGGTGCTCAACTATCTCCTACTATCCTGTGACGATGGCTGTATCTCCCTCCTTGTGCTACTAGACCTAAGTGCAGCCTTTGATACCATCGATCATCGTATCCTCCTCGACTGCCTCGAAAACTTGGTTGGCATAAGCGGACAGGCTCTATCTTGGTTTAGGTCTTATCTATCAGAACGGTATCAGTTTGTCTCCATTAACAATGAATCTTCGGCTCGTTCCAGAGTAAGATATGGTATACCACAAGGATCTGTGCTTGGGCCTCTGCTCTTCTCGTTATACATGTTGCCCCTTGGCGATATCATCCGTAAACATGACATTAGTTTCACTGTTACGCGGATGATACTCAGTTATACATATCAGTCAAACCCGATGTCCCCCTGAATATATCAAACATGGAGGCCTGCCTAACAGATGTAAAGAATTGGATGGCCCAAAATTTTCTCCTCCTGAACTCAGACAAAACCGAAATATTGGTAATTGGCCAAAACTCAATCAGGAGCAAATTCACTCATTTTACACTGGACCTTGATGGTGTCTCCCTTGCCCCGAGTGCTGCCATCAAAGACCTTGGTGTTGTCATTGATCCTGAGCTGTCTTTTGAAACCCACATAGCTAACACCTCTAGGACAGCCTTTTTCCATTTGAGAAATATAGCCAAAATCAGGAAAATTGTATCAACTAAGGACGCTGAAAAATTAATCCATGCCTTTGTAACATCCAGATTAGACTACTGTAATGCCCTCTTGTCAGGATGTGCTAATGTCTCATTAAAACCCCTTCAGCTGGTACAAAATGCAGCTACTCGAATCTTAACTAAAACTAAACGCTTTGAACACATTACCCCAGTTCTAGCTTCTCTCCATTGGCTACCTATTAAATACCGGATCATTTTTAAAATACTCTTACTCACATTTAAGGCTTTAAATGGGCTTGCCCCTCCCTATCTTAAGGACCTTCTTCACCCATATCTTCCGCAGAGAGCCCTTCGTTCCCAAAATGCCGGGCTTCTCATCGTTCCAAGAGTGGGCAAAACCACTATAGGCGGTAGAGCCTTTTCCTATCAAGCCCCTCTCCTGTGGAACAGCTTACCCTCCAAGATTTGGGGAGCAGACTCTCTCTCCAACTTTAAGTCTAGGCTCAAAACATATCTATACAGTAAATCCTTCAGCTGAGGGACATGGCCTGCTGCTGGCGTGGTTCATAGAGTCTCTGGTGGACTAAGTGGTCATTGCTGTCACTTTATCATGGACTCTGTGCCGTGATCTGGTGTTGACTGCCTAGGGTCGCCCTCATGACTACGCCGGTCCCTTGCCTCCCGTCCCCTAGGTATGCTGCCATAATGTTAGCCTGCCGGGGTTTTTCCTTGTTGCACACTGGCACCTTTCAATGCCCCTCCTCTCCTGCCTCCCTGTTCTACACCCCTGCCATTGTTATCACCCACTAATCACTGTTTTCTGTTTGCTTCCTATTCCTGCTCTGGGCTCCTGCCTGGAGCTGTAGTCCAAGCTTCTCATCCCGACGTCGAGTCCTGCTACTTCGCCGCCCTGCCCATCAAGCAAGCTGCATTTCAAGAACTGGACAACCTAGAAGACATTTTTATGATCACTCTGCCCTTATTATTCACTGTCTTCTAATCTCAAATATCTTAAAGTACTCTGTTCAACTTTAAGTTTGCCTTTTAACTCTGCCTGCCCAGTGCCAGCCAGAAGCAGATGGGCTCCCCCTCTGAGCCGGGTTCTGCTCAAGGTTTCTTCCTATTAGGGAGTTTTTCCTTGCCACTGTTGCCTTAGGCTTGCTCACAGGGGGTCTCAGGCCTGGGATCATTGTAAAGCTGCTTTGTGACAACTTGTGTTGTAAAAAGCGCTATATAAATAAAAATGAATTGAATTGAATTGAATTATCTGTTTCATTTCCCCCAGCTCAGATGCATTTTCATGGTTTGATTCCTTCACAATTCCTTTGAGGTATTCACTCATCTCGTGTTCTGCCTTGGTAATGTATGACAAAATGTACATTATGCAACTGTAGGGATTCAAGATGTACTGAATATCCATATTGGCTTTCCAGCAAGTGTGCATTGTAGCCATTAATCCAACAGTCCTTGGGTCCACATTTCCTCATAACAACATTTGAGTCTGACATCAAGTGAAATTCTTCGTAGGTCATGTTGCACTTTGAAAAGATGTCATCTGTGCTTCCAAATGAAGCCATTGGATCATTCAACAAATCCCAAATATGCTTCAGCTTGACTTTGGCTTGCACTTGGATTTGGTCCATCAGGATCAGCTGGCCCTGGTCTTGTTATGAAAGTGGACTTCACTGGGGGTTTGGGAAACCCAAAGCAGCAATGCTTCTTACCTTTCTTGCATGACTTTGTATGATTCCTGCTGTGAGACTGCACCTCTTTCACAATGTTATGCAGTTCAGGGTCTGTCTATTCATCCGGCAGCTGACATGATATGTATGTATCAATGAACGCAGCTACTTTTTCGTCAAGGTCACTGTCAAACTCTGGTGCATCTTTGACCCAAAAAAGACAGTGGATGTGGCCTGATCCTCTGGCTTGGAACTCTACCCTATAAAACATGTCCACCACTTCACCTATGGGCTGAGCAGGTGACAAAATTAAATCTCTCATTAGGGCCTCCACTCTTTTTTCGAATAATCTTATGACCGTCACAGTCCAAGTCAGAAAAGTTTACAGTTTTGCCCTGTTGCCTTTTGATAGCTGTTATTATCTCTGGTCACCTCATCTCAGCTGCACTGAATGTGCAAAAAAATGTACGGATTCCCAACTGTCTCAACATGGCAAAGAGATCTTTTATTGTTCTTTCCCAGTAGGCCGGAGTTCCTTGAAGCGGCTGCATAAATCTTCTTGGGTCATTCCGGCTCATCAATTGTATTCTTGCCTGTGTTAAATTGCACTGGAAATGCCATGGATTCCAATTTAGGAGTCTTGAAAAAGCTAACCGGACGATTTCCTTCGGCAGGTGCAATTGAGTAAATATTGTCTCCAAATGACAATATTTCTTGCCCGACATCAGCTGGCTGCAAGCATGTATCGAAAGCAATACCGTAGTTTTGCTCTTCACTGTACTGCTGTTCATCGCTGTTGTTGTCCACATGGGAACCAGTTGAAATTTCACCATCTTCTGTTGCACCACATTCCATGGTTTCGAGGGATTCACATTCTGCTTCCTCTCTTAAAGATATGTCCTTGTACTCTGAATGAATCTCCTTTAATTTCAGTAATGCAGTTTGCACCTTCTTCATGTCCAGGTTCTGAAACTGATAATGGCCTTTGTAGCTTATACGTCTCTTCAACTTCACTTTAAGAGTTGTGATTCTGATGGGGGTCAAACACTGAACAGCTAATTCAACCTCAGATGGGACACACACTACAGCTCCATGTATTGCACACTGTTGTCCTTTTGGGAGAGAAATGATCTTTGTGAAAGGTATGAATTTCGCAATGACATGTCTCTCAAGCACATTCAACCCTTGCAGTTCATCAGGTATGGGGCTAAGTTGTAACTTATTTACCACTGCGATAGATGGCAGGTGACCGGACTTCAGGTTTTCATGACAGCAGTGACAAATCCATTCTTCTTGCCTTTCAGGCACTATGCCCTCTCCTTGCTCTGAGCAGCTGTCTTTGCAAGCATGAAGATAAGTGCCAGTTAAGTACAAGGAAGCAAGCTCAGAATCTTTGGAGTAATAAAGTCACATTTCCTCACCTGGTCAGGGAACAAACATCTGTGACAGACAGTACAAATATAGGTGGGCCCTTGTTGAATATTTTATTTAAACAGAGATTGTGCTTCCTTCATTAAATGATCTGATGAGTTTGCACTGTTTTGCTGTCCTTCTGTGAAATTTGCAATGGTCCTGTATTTGCTCTTAATGCAACTGCCACATCTTATGCTGTGCTCTGCTTTAAGGTTGTGAGTGAATTTAAAATAGCGGCCTCGCACCATACGGTGTACAATACGGAATCTGCTGTCCAGGGCATATTGCTTTTTAAAGTAGGCCTTTATGTTGACATTCTGGTTAAAAGAGAAAGTGGCATTGAGGCTATAGCGCTTTCTGATGTACTCTTTTTTTTTAAACTGCAAAGCAGGCTCATCCCTGTAACGACTTCTAAAGTAATCCTTTTTTTGGAGCTGGAAAAATGTGTCTTCCTTGTAATGACGTCTAAATTTCTCTCTTTGTTTGAGCTGGAAAGCTGTGTCATCCCTGTAATGACCTCTGGCATAGTCCTTTTTTTGAAGCTGGAAAGATGTGTCCTCCTTGTAACAATTTCTGATGTCATTTTTCTTTTTCAGCTGGTAAGCACTGTCTTGTCTATAACGGGTTCTCATGCATACTTTCTGTGCTAAACAAAAGATGGCATCATCTCTTTTGATGTCAGCCTTCTTCTTAGATGAATGAAGCCTGTGTCTCTTTCTGTCAGTATCCCATCTTCTCTCTTTGGTCCCTCTCTATTTATTATCTGCCTTTAATCTATTCAGTTTTCTAGCAGCTCTTTTTATTGTCTTTATTAAGTTTTATGAGATCTTCAGCAGTAAATGATGCACATTGTGCCACATGAGCCTCATTACTGTCTTTCACATTTACTCCCATTTGTGCCACAGCCTCAGCCTCAGCACTGTTCTCTGCATATACTATGCATTATGTCACGTGAGCTTCACCACTCTTCTCTGCATTTACTCCCATTACATTGTCTTCAGCAGTTACTCTCTCAAAGCTCAAGATTGGCAAAAGATCATATTGTTCATCTAAAGGGAGTGATAACGAGTCATGAAAAAGCTGGACCAGTTGATGTGCCAGATCTGTCACTCGACTGAATGTAACCATCACAGCTGTCCCGCTTTCTTGATAACATGCTCCAGTAGCACTTCGTGAGTGTGGATCAAAAAATCCATATCTGCCATTTCTGTCTTTGAAAATACTTATGCACAGAGGACCAACAATCAACAAAGCCTGAGAATATGTAGTTCCTAAACACTGGAGCCGACTTGAGAGATTTAAAAAGAATTCCATTCCTGACGGTGCACTTGTCAGTAAGAAACCACTCTCTGGGCTTGATTTCACCACAGTGTATTGGCTGCTATCTGTGTCAACTGTATCAGGCAGCTCATCAAAATGTAAATGCCTACTAACAAATGTTTTGTTGAACTTCAACCTGCGCCTAATTTGACAATACAATTTGTCTCCCTTTCTCAAGACATAATTTAAACTTGCTCCATCCATTTGGTGCACCTCATTTAGGTGGGCCAGAAACATCAGTGAATTGGCTACGCATTGGCTATTACGACTATACTCGGAAATTCTGTGATCAGCCTGGCTATATGAAGCAGTCACTGCAATCTCACTTGGCACATCAGAGGGTTGATTATCAGTATTGACTGCTCTCTCATCATTATCAACCATCATGACATCTTTTTCTGGAGCAAAAGTGAGCAATTTCCACTGCACCTTTTTGGCTTGGGTTTTGGCTTCTTGATTTTCTTGGCATTTTTCTAAGCAAAACTATTCACACTAGTAATGAAGAGGCAATTACTATAACTGTAATTGGGTGGTAATGTTGTGTTTACTTGTCCCTTGCTTATTTAATGTAGACAGGAAACATGAAAAAGGAAAAAAAAGATTGATGGTACTTACACTTTACCTATGTGGACAGGCAACCTGAAACCTGTAAACAGAGATACAATATATTAACATTTTTATGATCAAATGAGTTAGATTTACGTCGCATGCAAAACAGATAATTAAGTCAAGTCAAAGTCAAAGTCAACTTTATTGTTAATTCTCCAATATGCACAGAGTCATACAGAGTATTGAAATTGCATTTCTCTCAGGCCCACGGAAACAATACAACAGTTAGACGTAACACAGTGACACTGAGAGACAAGAACAAGAATTTCCACAGATATACAATAAACACAAAAGGCTCAATAACACAGACATAAATAAAAATGTGTGACATTTGTGACAATACAAGCTACAAATATTTACAACAAGGGCATCAAGGCAGATAGTAGGTTGTAAAAATACAAAAATATAAATATAAATTCCACAGGATGGTGTAAGAAAGTGCAGAGTGGTTCATAGTGAAGCAGTTTGTAGCAGCTGATGTAGACTGTTATGTAAGTAAAGTGACTGTGCAGATCTGTGTGAGTTTGTGCGTGATTAATGTTGGGAGTAGGAATGGGTGGAGAATAGTCCAGACTTCAGTACGTTGTCAAAGTTCAGTTCTGTGTTGGAGCTGACGGCTGAGGGAGGGAAGAGGGTTCAACTTCCTAACAGCCTGGTGGATGAAGCTGTCCCTCAACCTTGAGGTACGGTCCTGGAGGCTTCTGAATCTCCTCCCAGATGGGAGGGGACTGAAGAGCATGTGCGATGGGTGAGTGGGGTCACCGGCAATGCTCAGTGCTTTACGGGCTAGGCGTGTGTTGTAGACGTCCAGGAGGGAGGGGAGTGAGGCACCAGAGATCTTTTCTGCTGCATCCACTATGCGCTACAGGGTTCTCCTGTTGGCGGTGGTGCAGCTTCCAAACCACACAGTGATGCAGCTGGTAAGGATGCTCTCAATGGTGCCACGGTAGAAGGAGCACATGATGGGAGCTGGGGCTCTGGCTCTCCTCAGTTTGCGGAGGAAGTAGAGGCATTGCTGAGCTTTCTTGGCCATTGATGTGGTGTTGTTTGACCAGGAGAGGTCCTCTGTCATGTGCACACCAAGAAACTTGGTGCTGCTCACCCTTCTCATTGATGGTCAGAGGATGATGCTGGGTATGCTCTCTCCTGAAGTCAACGACCATCTCCTTTGTTTTCTCTACATTCAGAGAGAGATTGTTGTCGCCACACCACTTGGCAAGTTGGCTCACCTCTGTCCTGTAGTTAGCCTCATCTTTGTTGGTGATGAGACCCACCACAGTTGTGTCATCCGCAAACTTGATGAAGAGGTTGGAGCTGTACTTTGGTGTGCAGTCATGGGTCAGCAGCGTAAAGAGAAGGGGGCTAAGCACACATCCCTGAGGGGCCCCAGTGTTCAGTATGATGTTGCTGGATGTGTGGTTGCCGACCCGAACTGCTTGTGGTCTTCCAGTGAGGGAGTCCAGTAACCAGTTGTATAGTGAAGTGCTAAGGCCCAGGTGATCCAGTTTCTGAATTAACTGCATGGGGATGATTGTATTGAATGCTGAGCTGAAGTCTATGAACAGCATTCTCACATATGAGTCCTTTTCCAGATGGGTGAGGGCTGAGTGGATAGCAGTGGAGATTGCGTCATCTGTGGACCGGTTGGCTCGATATGCAAACTGGAATGGGTCCAGGGAGGGAGGGAGGATGGATTTGATGTGCTGCATGACTAACCGTTCGAAGCACTTCATTAAGATGGGCGTCAGTGCAACAGGGCGGTAGTCATTGAAGCTGGATGGAGATGGCTTCTTTGGCACAGGTATTATTGTGGTTGCTTTGAAGCAGGTAGGGACAACTGCCTGGCTCAGGGAGGTGTTGAAGATGTCTGTAAAGAAATTATAAAAGCTAAAATTATGAAATAGCAGGACAATTTGAGATTACTCAATCCCTTACTAATGTTTAGAATCAACCTGAAATCTGAAGCACACACATACACACATAAATAATTCTTAAATTAAATGTCAAAATATAATTTGTTAAAATTGAGTGATTTTTACTGCAATACATATAGCAGTCTATAGTTTGAATTTTGATCAAATTTCACATGAAAACAAACACTTAAAGCATTTTGTGAAGGTTTTATAATAACATGCACCAGTATAATTCTCATTACCAATATGTTTTATGAAGAAGGAAAAAGGGCAATTTTACAGAACTTTTCACATTTACACAAACAGTTGTATGAAATGATCACCATAATGTACTTTTTGGGTAAACAAAATTCTCTTTACCAAAATATAATATCCCTATGAATTACCATTTTTTCTAATCATTTCTTTGTCAGTTGTGAATTAATTTTACTATGTACATGAACAACGTTAAGCATGACTAATAATATGCTAAATTCATTTGTAAAGAAATCTACAAAAATATTCTATTTTTTCCATGCATAACGATAATAAGAACCCCATTATGGAAGATGAGATTTTATGTTGTGGTAATGTGAATGCATTCAATTTCACCAGCATAAAGAGAAAGTATACAGCATTAAGGAACTGATTCATTTATTTCATCAAAATTTCAATTTTATGAGGAACTGATTTATTTCATCCAAATTTCAATTTCAATTGGCTTCCCCAAAAAATGCATACACAGATAAAATGGATCTGAATCCAGAAATGACATTTGACAAGAAATGACACTGACATGAAATGAAAAGTACAGGTCCTTTAAACAATATTTCAACAACATAACAACTGCTTACTGGTAGTGCATCACAATGCAGTGTTTTTTTGACTATTTTGGTATTTCTGAATTGTAGCTCTGGTAACCCCATATTGGTAATGAGAATCATAATGTAAAGGGTGTGTGTGTGTTTGTGTGTGTGTGTGTGTGTGTGTGTGTGTGTGGGGGGTGATGTTCAACAACAAGTACCAGAATTTCTTCATGTGAGACAAGACATAGTAACTTACCTTGTGGCACTTTTTTTTCTTCTGCCTCAAATAATGCATCATGCACAAGGTTTCATTTAAAGTGACAGTGCAGTTTTACACAGGCACATGTAAACGCATTAGGGTAATGGAAAACGTGCAGACACAATGCTTTTTATTAAAATAAATACAAATAAATAAAACCATGGTGACTAAATACTCACAATGCTAAAACAATATTTCATGATTTTTTTTCATGTGGGAAGTATTTTTAGAAAAATGCAAACAAACTTTAGTGTAATGGATCCAGTCAAATTACAGTAGTAAGAATTCAGGGGGGAGATGTGTTTAATTATTATACAATTAAAGACAGTGCAAACAGTCTTAATGGCCCTAAAAATAGTCTTCCTTTTCTTTACAGAAAATATGATCTCTACTGTTTTTTTCCCAAGTGATTTCGAAGTGAAATATACTTGGACATGTCTACTATATAGCAGTCATCAGAATCACTCATATGGCAAGTCTACATGGATAAATAGCGTCGCACAGTCAACATTTTATCAGCTCTCTTACAGGGGCAGGACAAACACATTTATTTATTTCACAGCCACTCTTATCCAAAACATTACAGTGCTTAACAGTATTACATCTTATCAGTATATTGTTTCCTTGTGATATTTAACATTATTTACCATTATTAGCCATTTAACCATTTAGCCGTTTACATATATATACGCATGCTGTGAGGTTAGCTGAAATGGTGTTGCAATGATGGCTTGGCAAAATGCATTGCCTGCTAGATCAGCAGCATCAGGTCCAGCAGCAGTATTAAAGTCCTCAAGGTCAGCACCTTGTGGCTGAGGGTAATGGGGCTCATCCCAGTCGATCGCCAAGTTATGGAGGACTGCACAGGCAACTGTGATGATGCTTGCCCTCTGTGGGGTGGTCCGTAGGCAAAAGGAGAGGCATGCAAAGCAGCTCTTCAATAAACCAAATGTTCGTTCAATGTAGCAGCGACTCTTATTGTGGCTCTTACTGAACTGGACCTCTGCATGGGTTACTGGCCTCCAAACAGGCGTTACGAAGTACCGGCGCAGAGGGTAGCCCCGATCCGAGAAGGACTCCACTGTAAGCCCCCTCTTCAAGTTGAGCCTTGAGTTGGCTGCTGTCAAAAATGTGCGCATCATCCGCACTGCCAGGCCATCTCGCCACAATATTGCGAATGCGCATGTTGTTGTTGCAAACCATCTGGCAGTTTATAGAGGTGTACCTGTAATATTAGAAATGTAAATATCGTTTCTTATGCAGGATCTTGCCAGAATATATTAAAATGTGTGCTTCACTACGTATTACTAGCAGAAACATCAAAGGCATCCCACAGGCATTTACTAAAGTCTTCTTTGGTTGTGACATTAATTGTATACAGTATATAAATAGAATATTGCACTCAGTGTATGTTCTTGAAGTTTAGACAGAAAAAAGATCAGAGGGTGTAGCCCTACATACCCACGCCGATTGGTGAAAGCTGGATGCCATGGAATACAATTGGAATGTGGGTGCAGTCCACAATTCCAATCACCCCAGGCATACCGGTGTAGGGATTTTTCCTTCTTGTGAAGTAAGACTCGTAGTTCCAAAGTTTAGGTTAATAGCAATTTATTAACAAAGCAAAAACTAGTATTTAATTACAGTATGAAACATACCAGGTAAAAGCAAGGCAGATCAATTACAAAATGGTGTTGTTTGGGTACAAGCTTTTATACCCAAAACCTGAAATAAAATCCTGAAATAAAATGCAGGTTCCTGTCCCTGATTAGATGGAAGAGAAACAAATGGATATTTACATGTGTAAGGTTATCGAGGCTCCACAGAGCCTCCTCCTTCATCCTGCTCACGGTAAGGGACAGGGGTATCACACCTCATACAGGAACAAAGGGTGTGGTGTGGAAGGCAACCAAATGGTCATTGTCAACATCAAGGCATGCTAATCAATTCCCTTTGTCTCTAACCCCCCCTTGATAATTCAGTTATTTTTGATTGTATTAGGTGATCATCCAAGAACACTGAAGTAGGTTTTGCATTTTCCTTACACTGGCTTTAACATAAAAGGCAGTTGAGATGTCTCTCTGCTCCTCCTCATTTGGCATAACTATGTAGCTTGTGTGGAGTGCAGCAAGGGCACAGGCCACCGTATGTATTATCTGGCAAACGGTGCTCTCATGAACATTTATCATATCACCACCACAGCAGAAAAAGGACCCTGTGGCGAAGTAGCGTAGCGCCAGCAGAACTTTGTGTACTACTGGCACGGGCATGTTCCCTCTTCCTCTGAACCTCAGCTGACCTCCCTCCCTTAGCTGACCTTAAGCTCTGAGATGTTAGCCTATGTAGGACAGTTGTCATCCTCAGCAAGTTATGTACTGGCCACTTAGCTTGCAGGAAAGTAAACTGGGGTGCTGCCAAGCCTTTGCCAGAAAGGTTAATTGCCTCTCTCTGCAATTACAGATGGAAGTGGTTATATTTGTCCTGGTGATGCTAAGAATTACCCTCCCTGGCAGAATGTGTGAACTCTCCCTTAGGGACTTCTACAATTAAATTTATAAATTTATTTATAAATTAACCTTCACCGAAGCTTCTCTAAAGAAGACACGAACAAAGTCTCTTGGGTGCAATAATTTCTTTTTATTAAATCAACTAAAAAAAAATCAGTTGTCACTGGAGCTTGTGCTGCTTGTGGCTGGGTGAGGATCATCTCCGTAGTGCTGGAGTTTGGCCGTGTAATACCGCATTTTTGCAGTGTAGGCCCTTCGTTTGGCTTGTTGGGTTCTCCTACGGTCCTGGTGTAGCTCCTCTTCCCAGCGCTCTTGGGCCCTGATCAGTTCCAGCTTCAAACGATCCTCCTCACAGTTCATCTCTAGCATCTGCTGTTCAAAGCATGGCAGTGTGCGTTGGCGGGCAGCTTGAACAAGCCTTTCAGGAGCAGGCTGGCCTGCCTTGCTTTCAGAACTTTCACCACGCTGCCTCTGTGTCCCCCTATTTTGGGTGGGGTGTCTGGGGCTTGTGAAGAGTTTGACTGTGTGCTGCTGGGTGACTGGGGAGCTTCTGTTTGAGCATTGGATGTTTGGGGAGTTTGTCTGTGTGGCTGGGGGGCACTTATGGTGCTGGAGGTTTGGTGGGGAGTTTGTCTGCAGGGCTGGGGGGCACTCCTGGGGAGGTTAGGATGGATGCAAGTCTAGGTGGCTGGTCAGTGGTACTTAGGATGCTGGGTGCCAGAGGGGGCTGATGGTGAGAAGTGCTAGGAGGGTCATTGGGATATGTGTCACCTCTTTTTCTTACCAATAGACACAGAGGCTGCAGAGGTAGACATGGTGGGAGATATCCTGGGCTTGAAGCCGGGGTCAGTTGATGCCCTGGAGATACAGTGTTGCTCCTGCTGCTGATGAGCTGTGTTGAGGCTCCTGTTGAAGGAGTGGTAGTTTAAATATACATGACGTGCACACACACACACTTTGCTTTGCTTTGCAAGTATCTACAGGACGGTACCGGGTTGTTTTTTTTTCTTTGGCTTGTTCAAGTGAAGAGGACGTTTTCCTACCAAGCACGCCCACATCAAACAGGCCTGCAACGGTTCTCTTTCGGTTTCAAGTTATCTTAGATAATTTGCTAGCATAGGATTAGAGATTAAATTGCTCGTTGAGTGTTGCACTGAGGGAGTGAACTGTTTTTTTCTATTATCCTTACCACTGGCTAAGTGAACTGTATCAATATACACCCTGTGTTTGGTAACTGTAACAGGACAGGGAGCTGCACATGCTTGTATATGGCAAAATTCATAAGGTGTACATTCTCTGTTGTTTTGGGGAAGTTGACTAGGGGGTTCACTCTGTATCAGTGATAATACTGTAGCATTGACATTTTATTTTTGTATTACGTGGTGATCGGTGTGGTTAGGTTTTTGTTTTTTTTTTTTTGTTAAGTCCACAAGTCCTGAGGAAAAAGGGAAAAGGGGGTACTTGTTGTGTGAGACCCTGATAAACAGTGAAGCAAATTTGAGTTGGAAGTTAGTCAATAAGGTTGATTTAATCTTATGGGTGTATTTTATGTTTACTTTATGGGGCAAGTAAAGGAGATTGGTTATAAAAACTAATTGTGGTCATTCTTGTTAAGAGAGATACGAACTCAGGGTCCAACCTTTAACTAGATGAGGGTTTGGGGCATTGAGCTGAAGGCAGCCCTTCTTTGGCTGAGCTGCACCTCTGGAGATAATAAATTATAGCCTAATAATTGTATTCATTTTATTGTTGTTGCTTATAAGCTTTTTAGTAGCCTATCATTGCTAAATTTTGACCAAATTAAATCGCCATATCGTCCTAAAACTTGTAATAGTTTTTCATCTAGCCTATACCATTGGACCCAGAGATGGGGCTGCCCTTCCCCCTGTCTTTTGACTCTGTGTAACCTTTTTAGACCTTGGAGCCACTGCCCCTAAAAATGTCTATGCACATCCCTGAGTAATGATAATAATTTAAACATCCAGGCCAAAATACTTATAAATAAAGGGTTACAATAAAGTCGTAACCTTAGTTCCCTTTCAGACACTTCAGTGACGTCAGGATCCAGGAAGGGTCTTATTATTTATTTATTGCAGGGAAATAAACTTTATTTTTGGCAGATGTGAAGCCAATTGTATAAAAAATATATAAGCCTAATAACAATTACAATAGCCTATAATATTTCTATTACATCAAGGATCCAACTCGCAAAGAATCCTAAATTATGTCATTAAGTGGCATTCTTGTTAACTCTATGTTCTGGCAGAGAATATCTATATAGACAGGCTCTGGTTCTGGGTAGATCTCCAACTTCCAGTTTCCAGTTTAACTGCGAATCAGCCGAACTTGTGCATGTTGATACACAGCAATCATGCTTAGCTTAACACACAGCTGCGCGGTGAACTCGTGATACTTCCGGTTTAAGTAGTACAGTTCTAAAGTGCAGCTAAGCTAGCCAAATGCTAACTAACAGAGCAATTGCCTCATTAGCTTTGTGGTCTTTAATGTGTACCATACCGTTGATGAGTTACTGTAGGCTACTCATTGTTTGTATTTTACAAATGTTTTAACTTTATGTTTTAGCATAGGTTTTTAATGAATGTTTCAGAAGACTTTAATTTCTATTGTGTATAATGTTTAATGTGGCTTTATGTTTGATAGGAGTGGGAGACATGAATGTGACGCGGGTGTTTGTTTTATATGTTCTTTACAAGGTATGCCAATTAGTTCTTTTCTCTTCCTTTCTTAAAAAAAAGTAAAAAGATGAGATCATGTTGCTATATGGTATCAGTGAGATGTGGATGCAAATACCATATACACATTATATAAGGAATAATTGTATTTTGAACATTTTAATTTTTTGCCGTGATTCAACTGTCTGACTAATTTTATTTTATTAAGAGAAAAAGCATTGTGGTTGCCAATGAGGAGTGGGAGATGTGAATATGACACCGGTGTTTGTTTGTATGTTCTTTACAAGAATAAAGCAACAGGTCCCAGTCTGTCTTCCGAGCTCATCTATGCAAAGGCACAACACAGTCTGCTACAGGGACACATACTCTGAATAGTTGGTTGAAGAACATTGGTTGCAATTCATCACCTGTAGTCACCCTGGCATGTTCCACATGTAGCCTGTAGTCACCCCTTGGTGATGGCCATCAGTCCCAATTCAAAATGTGGAATGGGTGTCAGCCACCAAGGACAGATTTTTGCTCTTGAGCCAATCAGAGTGTGGGGACATCCCCATTAGAGAATGGAAACAAGCAACAATGAGGACAATAAAGAGGGCTCATACTCCTGCTCATTCATGAAGAACAACTGCAGTTTTGGTGACTGTTTGAACTGAGCTGATCAGCTTGGTTGAGAAAGGCTAGCACTGTTAAATTTAACAGAGAAACTATACAGTAGCAAACTATCTCAGTCCCTGGCAGGAGACTGAGGACCAACTAGTGAGCATTGTTTAGCTAAATTAACATTTACATTTACATTTATTCATTTGGCAGACGCTTTTATCCAAAGTGACGTACAAAAGTGCAAATAGTGGGCAAACAACAGGCACAAGAGCAAGATGTGTACAGGTCATACAATGCAGATAGTGCTGAAGCTGAGCGCAAGGTCAGTGTCGCGAGCCAACTAATCTGAACTAGGATTACATATCAAATACAATCATAGGGACAATAAAGTACCGCTATACTACCTAGGTAAGAGAGCTACAAGTACAAGACATGAGTCAGATTTACAAGGTCAAAGTTACAAGGTCAAAGTGGCAGAGGTATCAGTCCAGGTGGAGTAAATTAAAGCTATATGTCACACACTAGCTACCTAGTTTAGATTATTCAGTGAAACAATAAATGGACATAGATAGTGTTATTGTTTCTGATGGAGAATATAACTCTTCTAGGTGTTTATTAGTTAGTAGAGTAGAGGTTGGCTAAAAACTGCAGACACTGCTGCCCCCTGCGAAGTTGGTTCGTCATGCACAGACTCACAACACATTTGTAAATGCACGATCAGATTCCCTACAGACTGGGCTGTAGGTTCCAGAGTGTTTTTAAGATCGTTGGCCAATCCTGATGAACTATACCACTGGATAAGCTACACTGTCTGTGTGTTTGTCACTAGCATTTAGGGGTAAGGAAAGGGTTAACAAGATGGGATAAGTTTTTTTTTACTTTTAGGGATGAATATACTCTTCACATCCCTCAGCTCTAGGTAGAGAGTATACAACTTGGGGACAACAAGGCTCTATGAGCTGTTCTATATGTATATTTATTGTATAAACAGAGGAATTGCACAATCATTAATTTGTAAATGAATCAGTCAAAATATGTCAAATTATGACAGCACCAATCATGCAACCTCACAAATAATGACAAATAATGACAAGAAAACACAAATCAAAAACATAACACAATGAAACACTGTAAACAAGTATATTCAACTTATATCAAATGTATAAACTCAAACGAGAAAAGTGCATTTCCTGAAGAAAATACAGAGTGTGCTTGCAACCCGGCAGCGAAAACGTGCTAACGTATATGAGACGATTGCTAGGATGTGGCTAAGTGGTGGCAGTGGTTGCTAGAGTGTTGCTAGGTGTTTGCTAGGGTAAACAATATGGTTGCTGGGGCATTGCTAGGGCGTTGCTGGGTGGTTGCCAGGGTGTTGCTAAGTGGTTGCTAGGGTAAACAATATGGTCGCTGGATGTTGCTAGGGTGTTGTTGGGTGGTTGCCAAAGTGTTGCTAAGTGGTTGGTAGGTGGTTCCTCGGGCGTTGCTAAGTGGTTGCTAGGCAGTTGCTAGTGTAAACAACATGGTTGCTAGGGACACACCTACCTTTGGTGAGTGTTGGGTCACATGACCAAAAGCATCATATCAGATCCCATGGCTATTGGTCAAATGGTGACTGAGTGGTAAGACTTGGAAAAATGAACTGAAGTGAATGGGAGGATGGAGGGATAAATAAATGAGTAAAAGACGAGTGCGGGTCAGTATGGCTTTCAATGCATGTTAGGTGATTTGACCTGAGGCAGCATATGTGGTACGGTGGCTGTCGGGCCAAAGGTGACCGAGCAGTAAGACCTTAAAAATGAACTGAAGTGAATAGGAGGATGGAGGAATGAGTGAAAGACGAGTACGGGTGAGTATGGGTTTCAATGACTGTTGGGTGGCATGACCTGAGCCAGCATGAGGTACTATGACCACAGGCCGAAAGGTGAACGAGCGGTAAGACTTTGAAAAATGAATTAAGTCAATGGGAGGAAGGAGGGATGAGTGAAAAACAAAAAGGTGACTCCGGGTCAAGACGGTCTTGGATGAGTGTTGGGTGATTTGTCCCGAGGCAACATGTGAGGTATGGTGGCTCTGGGGTGAAAAGTGACAGTGGGAAGGCCATGAAGGGTGAGGGGGCTGATTTTGAAAATGAATGGGAGTCTATGGGAAAATAGGGATGAAAAAACGACAAAAACCGGAGAACGAGTGCAGGTACAGCTTAGCTGTATACAAGCACACCGATCGGGGTCAGACTGGATGGGTTACAGTTGGTTTGAGGTCAATATCTCAAAAACTGTGGGAGGAGAAGCGGGACAATGCCCTATCACCTTCTGTAAGGATTTAGTCATCCCCCGGAAATTAATTTTCATTTATTCAAATAATAAACCATGGGTCTCCAAGTCTGTCAAAAACATAATTATCCAGCGAAATATCAGTTTTTATCAAGGGGATATGACTCGGTACAGGGAACTACAGAAACAAGTAAAAAAAGAACTAAAGCTCGTTAAGTGTAACTACAAGGACAAAGTTGAGCGCATGCTCAGTACTGGTAATTCACGCCCTGCATGGGAGGGTGTGAAATCTATGATGGGGATGCAGTCCAAGAAATGTCCAATTTCCCTTAATGGCAAACCTGATCTTGACCCTTCTAATGAACTGAACATTTTTTATAATCGTTTTAACATCTATGATTTTAGTGAGGAGTGGTCCATTTTTAAAAATGCTGCTCCAGGGCAGAACAGTGTACAAGTTGATAAAGGCATGGTCCTGAAATTATTCTGGGGTGTAAAGGTAAGGAAAAGTCCTGGCCCCGATGGTATAGGAGGTCGCATTCTTAAAAATTGTGCCGACCAGCTAGCAGACATTTTCTGTTTTATCTTTAAGTTGTCACTCCACCTCCATAGGGTTCCTTGTCTTTGGAAGGATTCCATCATTGTACCTGTGCCAAAAAATAATGCTCCAAAGTCACCCAAAGACTACAGGCCTGTAGCGCTTACCTCTCTTGTAATGAAATCACTTGAGAAGATTGTGAAGGATGCGCTCCTGAACACAGTGCAGGCAAATTTGGACCCGTTCCAATTTGCATATAGA
The DNA here is from genome assembly GCA_019176425.1 of Megalops atlanticus. Classification (NCBI taxonomy): domain Eukaryota; kingdom Metazoa; phylum Chordata; class Actinopteri; order Elopiformes; family Megalopidae; genus Megalops; species Megalops atlanticus. Next base: position 25,371,735 of record CM032896.1, read on the forward strand.
TCAGGCAGGGGTGTGGTTGATGCAATGGGCACCCTATTAAATATGATTTTGGCACACTTAAAAGGTGCAAACATGTTTGTGTGACTGATCTTTATTGATTTCTCCTCAGCTTTTAATTGAATCCAGCCTCATATTTTAGCAGAAAGGTTAGCAAGCATCTACAACATTGATCCTGGTTTGATATGTTGGTTGATGGATTTCTTAACTGGAAGGTCGCAACACGTGAAGGTTAATGGTGTTTTATCGGATGTTCTTTTCTCCTCCGCCGGATCGCCCCAGGGGTGTGTCCTCTCACCTCTTTTATTTGTGCTGTACACAAATGAGTGCCAAAGCCAATATGAGAGGCGCCTTATCATTAAGTTCGCCAATGATTCAGTGATCGTGCCTCTTCTCAGCAGTAACGACCCTGATCATGGCCCTGTAGTGGCAGACTTCACAGATTGGTGCATCTTCTGCCCTCACTGTGCGTTTGCGTAGACAGCTATGCAGCGAGCTAAACATTCCTCCAAAAAGTAGCTGAGACAGGAGATTGCTTCAGCTGTATTTAATGGAGTGACTTTTCTGTGAAACTGTAAAATAGTACAAAAGTATAATCAATTTCTTGTAAATAACAAAGTTTTTTCCTATCAAATAAAGTACCAAGTACATCAGACATCTGAGTCTCCAGCTAATGTGGTTTCCACTGAATGTGCATAATGCTACATGCACAAAATAAGTGGATGCTACCTATTATTAATGTTCAACTTAGACGTTACCGCAGAAATGCCCAAACATAAACAGTTGGGTATTGTAGTTATTACAGCTGATGAGCACAACAACACATGAAAAATACTGTAAATATTGTAAATGTAACATAGTTCGGCTAGCTTTATGTAAACAGCAGCTTCACATAGGATTCTCAACCACAGCAAATGCATAGCTGAAATAGGTAAACATCTTACTCAAATATAAATCCTCTTCAAAATAGCAACACATAACTAACAATTAAGGAAACACACCACTTACAGATTATGATCCTCAAAGGCACAAAAGGAAGTGGATGCAAGAGGATGTAAACTTGCTGCATTCCCCATGAAGCTTTAACAAAATGGCCGACTGAAACCCGAAACTGTACAAACTTAAACAATAGGAATAGCGCCAGCGGAGGGCTCCAAATACAGCACCGCTGGAGGCAGGATACTCCCCGCCTGGCATCTTTAAGATGTCAAACCAATATTAACCTAAAGGTAAGTATGTGTCCATTGTCTATTTTTCACACAGTCACTTATCAGTGTCTTCGGATAGAAGAAGGACGACCTCCGAGACAGCTCTGAGGAACAGTTTTGTTGTACCGTCCCTTACAATTCTCAATTCAATCTTCCTTACCTTCCCATCTTCACTGGGAAAAATTTCAGTGATAACTCCTAAGGGCCAGTCATTTCTCTTAGTTTGGCTGTCCCTCAGCAAAACAACATCTCCCTTCTGCAAGTTTGGCCTTTCATGTCTCCATTTGCGGTGTGCTTGCAGACCACTGATATATTCCCGTTTCCACCGCTCCAAGAATGTGTTGGCTAGAAATTGGACTTGTCGCCACTGCCGCCTAAAGAGGTCATTCTCATCAAACTGACCTGAGGGTCGCAATCACACTCTGCATTTTTTTAAGGAAATGCACTTTTCTTTTTGTTTGGAAAGCAGTCACACTATTGTTATCCGATAGTTAGTGTGATCGCGATGCAAAGCATTGCAAGCACAACTATTGTTATCCAATAGTTTTATTCTTCTTCTTCTTATTCCACCAAATTTTGGACCGCTCGTCCTCCCACAGTTTTCAAGATATCGACCCCAACTGTCACCCGTCCAGTCTGACCCCGATCTGTGTGCTTCTATGCAGCTAAGCTGTACCCGCACTCATTCTCTGTTTTCATCCCTTTTTTCCCATAGACTCCCATTCATTTTCAAAATCACCCCCCTCTTGACCCACACTCATCTTTTTGTCGTTCATTCATCCCTCCTTCCTCCCATTGACTTCAATTCATTTTTCAAAGTCTTACTGCGCGGTCACTGTTCGACCTACAGCCACAGTAGCACATATTCTGGCTCAGGTCATGCTATCCAACACTCATTGAATCTCATACTGACCCCGCACTCATCTTTTCATTGTTCACTCATCCCTCCATTCTCCCATTCACCTCAGTTCAGTTTTAAAGTCTTACCACTAGGTCACTATTTGACCAATAGCCACAGGACCTGATAGCCTGCTTTGGGTGATGTGACCTAACACTCACCAAGGTGGGTTTGTCACCAGCAACCATATTGTTTACCCTAGCAACCACCTAGCAACCACTCAGAAACACCCTAGCATCCACCTAGCAACACTTTGGCAACCACCCAGCAACGCCCTAGCAACGCCCAGCAACCATATTGTTTACCCAAGCAACCACCTAGCAACGCCCTAGCAACCACCTAGCAACCACTAAGCAACACCCTGGCAACCACCCAACGACGCACTGGCAACCACCTCATGTACTTTAGTAACCACATATCAACACCCTAGCAAGCAACTTGCAACGACCTAGCAACCACCTTAAATACCTTAGCAACCACCTGGTAACCACATAGCAACACCCTAGCAACCACCTAGCAACCACTTAGCAACATCCTGGCAACCACCCAACAAGGCCTTAGTAACCACCTCATATACCTTAGTAACCATCTGGCAACGCCCTAGCAACCACCTAGCAACAGTTTACGAACCACCTTGCAACAGCCTAACAACCACTTAGCCACATCCTAGCGATCGTCTCATATATATTAGCATGTTTTCGCTGCCGGGTTGCAATCACACTGCATTTTCTTCAAGAAATGCACTTTTCTAGTTAGTGTGCTTGCAATGTGAAACAGTGAACTTAAGGTAACGTATTTGCAACTAAAGAACTTGAACTTGAGCTAGTTCAATTTTATGTGCGATTCACTCTTGCGGTCCACCTAAAACGTTGGGGAATCCTTCCTCTATAATGAGACAAGGTCGGACTCGCTTACTCCTGTAGCAGCTGACATAATTGTCACTGCCGACACGTTATCGCTACTTTCTCATAACTAACTTCACTTCCTGGACTACTTTACCCACGATACATTGCTCCCACAAACTCACAAACCCATGTATCCCATGGCAACATGCGAACTATGTTCTTACATCAACATGGCAAGCAGTGAAAGTGAAAGCAGTGACAGAAGTAACGCCGCCCATTACGATTATTTACATGACTTTTACGAATTGGTCACCACAGATCCCGACGGGAAAAATTTAACATTCTTTTGCAAGTTGTGTCCACCAGCACTAAAAAAACAAGTGAGAATGTCAGCCTCTTCAACTTCGAATTTGAAAAGACACGTGGAGCTAAAACATCCAGCCAGTGTTGGAAAGTAGCAACAAGTTATTGACTATCAAAAACAGACAGGCAAGGGCAAGACCAGCCAACCACCTCAAAATGTGACCATCCAAACCAAACTACCTGCAGCATTTAAAGGAATGGTTTCCCAACAACAAGTAGATAGACTTGTAATGGACTACATTGTAGGAGACCTGCAGCCTTTGAGCAAGGTTGAAAAGCCATCTTTCATCAGGCTGGTAACTGGTTGTTGCTTTTGTCTGAAGGGCATTATGCATTTTTGGTTGGTGAGTCGTAGCTTACTTGAGCTGATGGTCATATTTATGCATGTAAGAACAAAGAAAATGGCAAAGAAAATGACTTCTTTTACACTTACACTACATATGGATAACTGTACATATATATATAAGATCGGAGTAGAAGTTTTTTTCTCACTCTTTGGAAAAATATTAAATGAACTGACCGTGAACTAGTTAAAAATTTAAATGGTGAACTATGAACGTGAATTTGTTCATTTTAATTTGTGTGAACTGAACTTTGAGCTAGTTCTTGTGAAGTGTGAACTTGCACAACACTGCGCTCACGCCCATAGTTATGAAGTGCTTCGAGCGACTGGTCCTGGCACACCTAAAGACCTGTCTCCCATCCACACTGGACCCCCACCAATTTGCCTACCACAGAAATCGGAGCACGGAGGATGCCGTCTCCACAGCATTGCACTCTGTCCTCACGCATCTGGAGAATAACAACTCATATGCAAGAATGCTGTTCGTGGACTTGGACGGGATGACAGTGTTGAATTCTGAGCCAAAGTTAACCACCAAACTTCAAGCTCTAGGCATCAATACATCTCTCTGCAACTGGACCTTGAACTTCCTGACCAATAGACCAATAGCATGTTAAGTCAGACAACACTTGCTCCTCCACCATCACACTGAACACTGGCGTACCACAGGGCTGTGTGCTGAGCCCGTTCCTCTACTCCCTCTTCACCCATGACTGCAGGCCTGTATATGGTTCCAACACCATCATCAAGTTCGCAGATGACACCACGGTGATCGGCCTCATCAGTGACAACGATGAGACAGCCTACAGGGAGGAGGTAAAGCACCTGGCAGCATGGTGTGCTGACAATAACCTGCTCCTTAACACAAATAAGACAAAGGAGCTCATTGTGGACTTCAGGAGGAAGAGAGGAGGCACGCTTGACCCCATCCACATTAATAGCTTCAAGTTCCTGGGGATCCACATTTCGGAGGACCTGTCCTGGACCACCAACACCTCCAGCCTGGTCAAGAAGGCTCACCAGCGCCTCTTCTTCCTGAGGACACTGTAAAAACCATCTCTTGCTGCTTGCTGCACTTCTGGTTAGATGCTGACTGCATTTCGTTGCCTTGTTCTTGTTACATGTGTAATGACCATAAAGTTGAATCTAATCTAATCTAATCTAATCTAATCTAATCTAATCTAATCTAATCTAATCTAATCTAAGGTATATGAGGTGGTTGCTAGGGCATTGTCCCGCTTCTCCTCCCACAGTTTTCGAGATATTGACCTCAAACCAACTGTAACCCGTCCAGTCTGACCCCGATCGGGTTGCTTGTATACAGCTAAGCTGTACCCGCTCTCATTCTCCAGTTTTTGTCGTTTTTCATCCCTTTTTTCCCATACACTCCCATTCATTTTCGAAATCACCCCCCTCACCCTTCATGGCCTTCCCACCCGCTCACTTTTCACCCCAGAGCCACCATACCTCACATGTTGCCTCGGGACAAATCACCCAACACTCAGCCAAGACCGTTTTGACCCGCACTCGTCTTTTTGTCATTTTTTTAATCAGTTTTTTACTCATTTATTCATCCCTCCATCCTGCCATTGACTTCAATTCATTTCTCAAAGTCTTACCGCTCGGTCACCTTTCGGCCCACAGTCACAGTACCTCACGTCCTGCCTCAGGTCATGCCACCAAACACTCATTGAAACCCATACTGGCCCGCACTCATCTTTTACTCATTTATTCATCCCTCCATCCTCCCATTGACTTCAATTCATTTTTCAAAGTCTTACCACTCAGTCACCTTTGGCCCGACAACCACCGTACCACATATGCTGCTTCAGGTCTTGCCACCCATCACTCATTGAAAGCCATACTGACCCGCACTCGTCTTTTTGTCGTTCACTCATCCCTCCATCCTCCCATTGACTTCAGTTTATTTTTCAAAGTCTTACCGCGTGGTCACCTTTCGGCCTACGGTCACAGTACCTCACATGCTGCCTCAGGTCATGCCCCCCAACATTTATTGAAAGCCAAACTGACTCGCACTCCTCTTTTTGTCATTCACTCATCCCTCCATCCTCCCATTGACTTCAATTCATTTTTCAAAGTCTTACCACTCAGTCACCTTTAGCCCGACAATGACCGTACCACATATGCTACTTCAGGTCATGCCACCCAAGACTCATTGAAAGCCATATTGAACCACACTCGTCTTTTTGTCGTTCACTCATCCCTCCATCCTCCCATTGACTTCACTTCATTTTTCAAAGTCTTACCACTCAATCACCTTTCAGCCTACGCTCACAGTACCTCATATGCTGTCTCAGGTCATGCCACCCAACACTCATTGAAACACATACTGACCCGCACTCGTCTTTTATTTGACTTCAATTCATTTTTCAAATTCTTACCGCGCAGTCACCTTTGGCCCGACAGCCACCGTATCACATATGCTGCTTCGGGCCAAATCACCCAACACTCATTGAAAGCCATACTGACCCGCACTCGTCTTTTTGTCGTTCACTCATCCATCCATCCTCCCGCTCACCTCAGTTCATTTTTAAGATCTTACGGCACGGTCATCTTTGGCCTGACAGCCACCGTACCACATATGCTGCTTCGGGCCAACTCACCCAGCACTCATTGAAAGCCATACTGACCCGCACTCGTCTTTTTGTCGTTCACTCATCCCTCCATCCTCCCATTGACTTCAATTCATTTTTCAAAGTCTTACCGCGTGGTCACCTTTTGGCCTACGGTCACAGTACCTCACATGCTGGCTCAGGTCATGCCACCCAACACTCATTGAAAGTCATACTGACCCGCACTTGTCTTTTTGTCGTTCACTCATCCATCCATCCTCCCATTGACTTCAATTCATTTTTCAAAGTCTTACCACGCGGTCACCTTTCGGACTACGGTCACAGTAAGTCAAATGTCGGCTCAGGTCATGCCACCCAACACTCATTTAAAGCCATATTGGCCTGTACTCGTCTTTTTGTCGTTCACTCATCCCTCCATCCTCTCATTCACCTCAGTTTGTTTTTAAGATCTTACAGCGCGGTCACCTTTGGCCCAACAGCCACCATACCACATATGCTGCCTCGGGGCAAATCACCCAATACTCATTGAAAGCCATACTGACCCACACTTGTTTTTTTGTCGTTCACTCATCCCTCCATCCTCCCATTGACTTCAATTCATTTATTAAAGCCTTTCCACTCAATCACCTTTTGGCCTACGGTCACAGTACCTCACATGCTAACTCATCCCTCCATCCTCCCATAGACTTCAGTTCATTTTTCGAAGTCAATGGGATTTGTGTTGGTTTTGTATGTGTTTTCCCATACCTCCACACAGTAGGTAATGTATGGAACTATGAGAGAACAATACAGTATACATAGTTATTTCTGATTCAAGATATCTTTAGTTTTATTTAATATTGCATTGGTTTTAGACATTTTTGGTTTTACATCATTTATATGTGGTTTCCAACATAATTTCTGATCAATTATTACGCCCAGAAATTTATTTTCATACACTCTTTCTATTTCAACATCATTGATCATAATTGTAGCTTGATTATAGATTTGCCGATTACCAAATATTATAAACTTTGTTTTGCTTAAATTCAATGATAACTTGTTCACATCAAAACATTTCTGTAATAATTTCAATTCCCTTTCTACTGTATTCAGAAGTCGTTCCAAACTTTTTCCAGAGCAATATAAGTTAGTGTCATCAGCAAATAAAACAAATTTTAACAATTTAGACACTTTACAACTATCATTTATATACAATATAAACAGTTTAGGGCCTAGCACTGAACCTTGTAGAACCCCACAAGTGACCTTCAACAAATCAGATTTGACATTATTTATTTGGACATATTGATATCTGTCATCAAGGCAACTTCTTACCCATGAATATGCTATCCCTCTAATACCATATCTCTCCAGTTTCTTCATTAATAAGCCATGATCAATAGTATGGAATGTTTTTTAAGTCTCACACCCCCACACTATACTTCTTGTTGTCCATTGCAGCAGAAATCTCTTCTACCAGTTCCATCACTGCCATTGAAGTGGACCTATTTGCTCTAAAGCCATATTGATGGTCACTCAATAAATTGTGCTTTTCTATGAAATTGTCAAGCCTTTGTACAAATAGTTTTTCAGAATTTTTTTGAGAATTGGGAAAGCAGAGAAATTGGTCTATAACTGGAGAAGAGATGTCTATCTCCATTTTTATAAATAGGAATGACTTTTGCTGTTTTCATTTTACTGGGAAATATACCTGTTTGGAAGGATTGATTGCAGATATGTGTCAATGGTTTCACTATACATTCTATAATATTTTTTTCTAATGACATATCAATTTCAGTCCCATCAGTGGACTTTTTATTCTTAATTTTTTTTATCAGTGGCAAGTATTTCCTTTTCATCAACACTCCTTATAAACATGGAGTAGGAGTTTTTATGAACAATATCTTCATCTACACCATCCTTATTTCTCAGCTCAACGATCTCATTTGCTAAATTGTATCCAACATTTACAAGTAATCATTAAATTCTTTGGCAATGTCTTCTGTTTTGTTTATAGTTGTATTGTTATCTTTTACAAAGTAATTTGGATTGTCTGCTTTTCCACTACCCTTTTTAATTATACTGTTAAGCACTCTCCATGTTCCTTGAGTGTTACTGCTCCTGTACTGCTCCAAAAGTTTGTGGTAATGCTTCTTCTTAATAGATCTCATAATGCTTATTAATTTATATTTATATATCCTACATTTGTTTTCTGCTTCTTTAGTTCTATGTTTTAAAAATTTCCGATATAATACATTTTTCTTTTTGCATGTGTTCTCTATCCCCTTGGTAATCCATGGCTTGTCCACATTGTGCTTCCTTGTGAGTTTTTTTAACGGAGAGTTTTTTTTTTTCATATAGCACAATTAATGTGGACAAAAAAGCCTCACAGGCTTTGTCAGGATCATCATTAGCATAAACCTTGTTCCAGTTTTGTTTCCTTAGGTCAACCTTGAAGGCAGCAATGGCTTCTAGTGTTCTGTGTCGAATCAGTTTGCAAGTGTTAGACCTATTTTCTTTTTTTATCTTAAAAAAATCTTGAAAAATTGCAAATACAGGGAGGTGGTCACTTATGTCATTTATAAGTAGTCCACCTACTGTTTTGCTTTCGATTTTATTTGTGAATATGTTGTCTATCATTGCAGCAGTGTCTGTTGTTATTCTGCTTGGTTTTATAATAACAGGAAATAGGCTGTTGCTGTACATTGTATTAATAAAGTCTGTTGTCCTTTTGTGACCATTTGGGTTTAACAAATCAATATTAAAATCACCACATACAATTTGCACCTTTTTGTCATTCAATTTATCAAAAATACCAGCTAATTTATCCTTGAATGTATCAAGGCAGGTTCCTGGTGTTCTATATACACAGCTAATAATTATATTTTTAGATTTTTCAACATCAATTTCTATAGTTAAACATTCCAGTAAACAACTCATATCCTTCCAGTTCCACATCACAAACTTTCTCATTATCAAGCCAAGTCTCAGATATAGCAATTATATTAAACCTATTAAATTGACACAAATAATCCTTAATTTTAGAGAATTTGTTGAATTGCTCATCTGTATAGTGCTTGCAATTGTTATTAATGTTATTGTAAAACTGTTTTTTTTGGTAATTGTTTATATTTAGGAGTAACACACTGAAGGTAAGGTCAGGGGAGTTTTCATTTAAATAGCTGATTCACATGGACCAGCTGATGGTGGAGCCCATTTTATGCAGATACATTTGATACAGATACATAAGGAGATGATGGTTAAGTACACAGGGGACAACTGACACGTTCTCTGTCCCATACATGAATGTGTAAAACTAAGGCGAAATCCTGTCAGGTTAAAGCTATGTAATCTAACGATCCCAATTTCCCAAGTATTCACTTCAACTCAAATTCTACATGACAAAATATGATATATTTTCAAGATTAAACCAAGACCTGCGTGTATGGTCTCTGATGCAATCCTGATTCCTTACTTGTTTCAGAACTACTAATTCCAGCATGCACTATGGTACCATGGACAGATGCCAACACCCTGCTGATAAACCTGGCATTACAGACTCAAACCACCCCAGCCAATGTATTATGGGCTGATTTGTGTAAAACAGGGGTCAGCAACCCACGGCTCCTGAGCCGCATGCGGCTCTTTAGCCCCTCTAATAGTGGCTCCCTAGCTTTGTTAAAAAATATGGAAATGAATAACAATTTTTTTACATTTTGCTATCATTGTTGTAGGCCTAAAGTCATCCTTACATTATCCAATGTAATCCAATCCAATTTATTGCATGCTATTTGTTTCAAGAACAATAAAATAACCCATGAACACACAAACACACACTACGGTAAACAAAGAACAACAACCGTATGCTTGTTTCCTGAAGTCTTGCACAATAGACCAATACTTCCGTGTCGTCACACGGGGCAGGTGGCAGAAAGTGGCTTTGGCGCCCGTAGACTTACATGCAAAATTCACGACTTTCTCTATGTTATTAAATAACTTTACCATGTTTCTATAATGTCGGTATATATTTTTTGTTTTTGCAATGTAGCGTTCACATACTACAAAATATATTCCCACCAACATAATCACATGAGTAACTTTAGAGATTTATATTAACACGGATTTTCCCCCATAAAGATAGCTGACCGAATGCATGTGCCAGCCAGCACTTTCACAGTCACCAAACATCTTGGCTAGTTTCGAGGTAAATTAACTTATTGACTGTCTCTAGCCTTAAATAAAACATAAAACTTCACATTGGGATTTTGTTTCTTATTAAAATTACACCTGACAGCACAACTCTTCGCTATTACTATTACTGGGGATCCGTTGATATGTGGCTAAACTGCTACCTAGCTGCTAATGCTAGGTAACATTACTAGCCTACTGTTTCCCCATAGAATCATATGGTTTTCCCCGAATTGGACACATTACCTTTACAATTTCTTTTAAAATGTAGGCGCACAGAATCGTTACTGTAGACAGATATTATTTAATATACATCTGATAGATCATGTAAAAATTATAAAATGTAAGATTACATGATGATAACACAATAAAAGACACTGTTGAGAATGGTCAATTTTCTGCTGGTACTGGTACTAGTTACTGCCTGGGGCCTGTTTTACAAAGGAGGTTTAACAAACTCTGAGTTTAAACCTGAACTCTGGGTTGACTAACTCTGAGCTGTCAAACTCAGAGTTTTTGGTTTCAGAACAGAGGGCTGTACTATGAAGGGAGTTTAACCTACTGATAGGTTTGAATCAGTTATATTCTATTTAAATTGCTTTTTGTTTCAAGATTCAAGAGTTTTATTGTCATGTGCACAGCAGAACACTCAGTTACACTGTACAATGAAATTCTTACTCTGCTAATCCTTCGTTACCAAAATAAATAAGTCTGAACAAAATAAGTAAATCTGAACAAAAAGAAGAAATCTAATAAAACACTGGAGAAACATGAGAAGAAGAAACTACATGTAGTAGTACAATGTAGTTCAAATGTAGTTTGAACTACATTTTGTATTTACGTTCCCACACACACACTCTGCAATAGCCTTTTGTCTGTTAGAGATAACCAGTCACACATAGGGTTCAAAGGGGTGTCCCCAGGACATCGAGGTGTGATATGCGCTCCCCGATGGGAATGTTCACACCTGCCATTTGGTTATACCGTGGACGAGGTACTTAAATCCTCATGTGTATCCATTATGTCGAAGATCTCGGTCGGAACGCACTGTCGCTGTGCTCCCACGAGAGTCTCCCTTTGCTCATCGAAATAAAGCTTTTCAATTGAAAAGTGGTCATCAGTGTGTTACTTCGCCGGTCCCGACTTGGTTCCACGAAGGGAGAAAATTCCCAACACTACTCAGATTTAACTCAGGGTTATCAAGGAAAGTCAGGGTTGACAAACTCTGATTGCCTAAGTCGGTGTTAAACGGTACTACGACGGTGATTATGTCGGTTAGTTGATTTGGTGTTAACTTAATCGGAGTTTGTGCGCGTTCGCATACAAGGGGCGTGTTCGGCAACACAGGCAGAGTTTTTGCATAATGGCTCGTGGTCCGTGTTTTTCCCCGGAAGAATTCCCATTGATAATGTCAGGATTTTAGGAGTTTAAAGAAACATTAACGGATAAATCTAACACCATGGCAGCCAACAAAGCCAGGGAGGCTTGTTGGCAGCGCATTGCCGACAGAGTAAATTCGTAAGAAGTGTTCTTGTATGTTCTCTATTTTGTCTTACAGCCTCTTCTTTTATTTGTAATATGATTGAGATGTAAGGACATGTAAAACAGTCGATCTAAATATGTGAAAACAATTAGTATAATTTAATCATACCCTACACATGGGCTACATTTCTGAAATGACCCGTTACTCACTGTTAATGAATTAAGATCTACTCCCCAAAGCAGCTATGCTGTAGGGCTACCTGTATGAATGTAATGCTATTGTGTTAAGAATAACTTCATTCTAATAATCATTTCAGCTGCAACCCCAGTGGAAAGCACACCTGGTAACAAGTCAGGATGAAATATAAAAATATTCTATCAAGTGGTATGCATTAATAATCATTATTGATAATTATGCATCTCATCATTAATACTGAGTACAGATGTGATGTGTAGCCTACACTTACAATAGCCTATTCATGTGTTCACAGCAAACAGAAAAAAGGCAGAGATAGTGAAAACTGGAGGAGGGCCACCTCCTGCTACATTTTCACAGGCAGAGGAATTGGCCATGGCGAACAACAGAGGAAGGCCTATAATGGAAGGGGTCGAGGGGGCAGTCAGTTCTGACCCTGGTGGCAGCTCAATGTCCATCCTTTATGTACAGGGTATTATCATATTAATTGTTTTGATTGCCCAGTTTAAAATTTTATGTAGTTCACATTCCTGTCTTATGCACAGGTGGATACTACTGATCTGCTCCAGCTACCAGCATGCCCCTCATCTGACTCTCAGGTAGAGGTAAGTGTGGAAATAATTGAGTTCTGTGGATTTATCAATGCTGGTATGTTGACACAACAGCTTTTCTCTTTAATTTTTTTTTCAGGAGGACTTGGGTGAGGAGACCATGTCAGCCATGTCTGACACACACATCCAGGTTGACCCATTTCATCACTTGTACTTTTATGCCTATTTAATGGTGACTAACATAGGCTAATACTAGGCTATGTATGGCAAATTGTCATGAGCTGATATTTCCAGTCATACATCTACTGAATGAGAATGAACCTTCAAGAGAACAAAGCTTTGGCAATCATTTGGCAATCGCAATCACTCTCCCCACCCATGGCTACCTCCTCTCAGAGAACTCAAAGGGTAGCTTTTCCTTTGCTAGTAAAAGGATTATTCATACTGACAATATGTAACACTAATGATGCTGAATCATGCATGCCATGTTCGTTCTCTCAATGTTTTGCTGTGCAGGCTGGATCTGAGAATGTGCAGTTGCTCTATAAGCGTATGCTTGAGCTCGACTGCCAGAAGAAAATGCTACAAATAAAAAAACTTAAACTGGAAATAGAAAAACTGGAACATGAGAAAAAGGTATTGCTATATGTTATGCCCATGCATTAGTGAGCGGGGCATAAGAACTCCTAGTGCCTCTTATTAATAAAATATTTAAATTTAGTGGCATGGCAGCTGTGCTCTCGGAATGGTGGCTGGTACGGGAAATTGGGACGACACCTTGTCTCCTTGTCAGTCGTGGGGGAGGGCTTTTCTTTTTAAAAAGCCAGAAAGGAGGGAAACCGTGGTTGGGATGTACCTGGGACCTACCTGTCCGGCAGAGAAGCTCACCTACCCCCTTTTCTTCGTCCAGGCTGTTTTTTTTGTTTTGCTTCCGTTTGTGACTGCTGTGCTTTTAGAAAAACTGCCTCATACAAACTAAATTGCGCGCGAACACCAAAGACGCAGAGCTCTTCGCCGGCGGAGTGGCGGCTTGAGCTGGTCTGGAGAATTTACTGTTACGTCCCCGGACGTATTCGTGTGTGTCTCTCTCTCCTCCTCTTGCTCCCCGTCCAGGTTACGGCGCGAGTGTTGGATCGCGGCGATTGGCTGGAAGACGGGCGGGGAGAGTTGAAAAGCGGCGTCCGAGCAGGACCCGGTCCCTCTCTCTTTTCCTGCTGCGAAACCCTCCCTGCTGCTTACACCGTCAGAGAAATACAAGAGTGTGAACGCGGATGGGTGCATCCGTAGTGTAAATACTGTAAATAGTTGTACAGTGTATTTTCTCTCGTCAGCCTGAACGAGCGTAGGGGTGAGTGCCATGTTTTGTTTAATGACCGTTTTCCCTGTTTTTCGTAAGTTAGGGAGTTAGGGAAGTTCTTTTTGTATTTTGTTTCATTACTTTTCTTTGGTAGGTTAGCTAGATTCCTTTTTCCCCAGGTAGTTGTGTTTTGTTTATTATTTTGGCCTGGCTCACCCCTGAAGTTGTTTTCGTTCATGCGAATAAATAATAAACAAAAAAAGGCTGACGTGAAATACGCAGTGTGTGCGTGTGTTGGTCGGGTAGCAGGGGTCGGGGGCTGTCTGGTTTATGTTCACCCCACCCTAGACGGGGTCGTAACATAAATTGTGGGGGCTCGTCGTCCGGTCGCTCGTCTTGCCGGTTGTCCGCTGCTTTGGTCGGGTACGTGTTGGTTTTGGCAGTTTTCGTTTTGGTGGTGGGGGTGTGTGTGTGGTTTGCAATGGAATTTCGTTTGGAAGACTTTGCTGTGCGTCCTACGCTGGGGCAGTTCAATCGCTGTCGCAAGGCAGATCTCTTGCTGGTGGCTGATTTTTTTAATATATCGGTGCCCGATGATGCTACAAAGAAGGAGATCAAGGCTGTGGTGCAATCTGGGTTGTTTGAGCGGGGAGTCTTGCCTAAGGGTGATGTGGCCGGCGTCGCTGGTGTTGGTGCGGTGGGGCCTGGGGCCGTGGCTGAGGCGGAGGCCGATGCCGAGGTGGAGCTACCACCGGCCATGGATCCTTTGATGGCGTCGGTGGACCCCCGATTGGCTATTGAGCTGAAGAGGCTGGATCTGGAGCTCAAGAGACAGGAGTACCAGACTCAGCTGCTACATATAAGAGCGTTGGAGATAGAGGCGGACCGGGACATACAACTGCGCAGACTTGAACTGAAGTCTGATAAGGGGGTTACGCCTGTGCCCGCACCTCGTAGGGCTGGGCCAGTGGCCAGCTCCCCTGCCTCTCCGGTCCCATCTCCTGTCCGCTCTGCAGCTGCATCTCCCATTCGCTCGTCTTCCTTAGGAACGCCTTTGGCATCTCCTGTTTTTGATGTCAGTAGACATGTTAACCTGGTGCCTCCGTTTCGTGAGTCGGAGGTAGACTCCTACTTCTCTGCCTTTGAACGCATTGCGGCTACCCTGCGATGGCCCAAGGATGTGTGGTCCTTGTTGCTGCAATGCAAGTTGGTGGGGAAAGCTCAGGAGGTGTGTGCAGCCTTGTCTATTGAGCAGAGTCTAAATTATGATATCGTGAAGAGCACTGTCCTGCGAGCGTATTTAACTGGTTCCCGAGGCTTATAGGCAAAAGTTCAGGTCCCATTCGAAAACTGCCAACCAAACATTTGTTGAGTTTGCTCGTGATAAGGGGGTTCTTTTCGACAAGTGGTGTGCTGCCAGTAAAGTCAATGTATTTGACCAGCTCCGGGAGCTGATCCTGCTGGAGGATTTTAAAAGGTGTTTGCCCGACAGCGTTGTGGTGTACTTGAATGAACAGAAGGTGATGTCGCTAGCCGATGCGGCAGTCCTGGCCGACGAGTTTATTCTGACACACAAAACCGTCTTTTCTTCGCCGAAGCGTAGTGAGGGGAGAGGGTGGTCGCCGAGTGTTGAGCCCAGGGGGTTCGTGGCCTCAGGACGGTCTGAGGAGTGTTCTACTGTGTCTCGCCCGGCTGTTTCCTTTCGTGGGGGGGAAACGCGTGAATGTTTTTATTGTAGGAAACCTGGCCATTTAATTGCGGATTGCAAAGCGCGGAACAAAAAGCGTACCAATCCTAAGAGTGTTGCGCTTCTGCAAACTGTGTCTCGGGTGCCGGTTGACCCGGTAGCACGAGGGGGCGACACCGGTTACGAACCTTTTCTGTTGAAGGGTTTTGTGTCTCTTACCAGCGAAGAAACTGAGAGGAAACCTGTTACTATTTTGAGGGATACGGGTACGGCGCAATCTTTTATTCTTAACAGTGCGCTGCCGTTTTCTGATATGTCGTTTTGTGGGTCACATGTATTGGTGCAGGGAATTGAGCTAGGTTGTGTCAAGGTTCCTCTCCATAGCATATACCTTGTGTGGAGTATGTGCACAGTTGCCTGTGAATGGGGTGTCTCTCATCCTCGGCAACGATCTGGCCGGAGGTAAGGTATTTCCCTTGCCCGAGGTAACTGACCAGCCTGATGTGAGCTCCGATGGGTTGGCTGAGAAGTTTCCCTCTGTATTTCCCGCATGTGTTGTGACGCGTGCTCAAGCGCGTAAATTTGGTAAGGACGTGGACCTTGCCGACACCTTTATGAACATGTCCACTGTGCCCGTGGAAGGTAATGTACCTGATCCTAGTAGGTCCCAGACTGAATTGCTGTTGTCCGTGGCTGACGCTGACGGAGCGCCGCCGCTGGGAGTCGGAAGAGAGCAACTGATCGCCGCTCAGAAGGCCGATCCGTCCTTGGTCGGCTGTTTTTCTGCAGCAGTTAGTGGTAGTGAGTTGCCACAAAAGAAGGTGGCCTATTTTTGTGATGGGGGTGGGTTGATGCGCAAGTGGACGCCATCAACACAAGATGACCTGGGTTGGAATTCCTTTTACCAACTCGTAGTTCCCTCGGGTTATCGACTACAAGTATTAACGTTGGCACATGATAATGCGATGTCTGGACATTTGGGGGTCAGGAAAACGGTGACCTGGTGCAGGTTAGTTCCGGTTTTCCTTCCAGTTTTCGCCATTCCAGGCCAGCTGCCTTCTCTTGTAAGCGAAAACCATACCCCTAAACAATCGTGCCCGCGACACTATACATTGACCATCCTTTTATCAATATGTCTCTACCATCTGTCACTTTTTTTTTTCTTTTAATTTCTAGGAAAGGGAGAATGCCAATAAATAAATACATAAATCAAAAAAGAATAATTTCATGTGTCTTTTTTTATTGGTCGAAAAATTGATTTGTGATGGCCTCTCTGACGGCTCTTCCTGTTGGGTGATCCAGCGTCACTGGGTCCACTACATCTGGTGGCATCGGCAGCTGGCATGGTGCTCTCTCTTTTCTAATAGTGGCAATCTTATGGAGCACCACGCATGCTGCCACCACCTCACATGCCCACTCCGGACACACCCGCAAGCCTTGCAGGCAAGCAAAGCATGCTTTGATGACCCCAAATGTCATCTCTATCCTGACCCTTGTGTTACTGTGAGCCACGTTATATTTTATTTGTGCCCTTGTTTGTGGGTCAGGATAGGGGGTCATCAGGTAACGCAGACACGGGTAGCCTCTGTCCCCAAGCAGCAGGCCATCAAAATGCCCTTTGAAAGACAGAAATAAATTGACACAATACAGCATGATGTATGAAATATAGGGTGGTGGTTGTCTTACCTTGTTCCAATCTCTGACCAAGGGTGGATTCCCAAAAAATTCGTGAATCATGCACCGACCCAGGCCATCTAACCTCCGGATTGGTCACCATTAAATGGGGATCACGTGTAATCTGACAAAGGATTTCAGGCCATTTTAACATACTACCATTGTAAGAAAATTACGACCTAATGTGTCTTTGTTTTGAATATAAGTAGAAGTTTTAAGGACAAAATAATGTAGGCTAGCCTACATGTCAGATCAAATACAATATGATCAAATACCTGAACACTGATGCTGTGAAATGACTTCCTGTTCACATAATCCCCCTCATGTTCTCCCAGGGGCGCTCTAATGGGGATATGCGTACAATCAATCGCACCAATCACCCTCGGGATTCCTATGGAAGAAAAAGTTGTTCTGTATATAGGCCTAGCCTATGCATAATAAAAATAGACCAAGTATTTTTATATTGGGAATTACCTGCGATTGCATAAAAAGCCTATTTGATCTTGAGAATGCTTAAATGGCCAGGGAACACAACAAATGCATCCAGCAGTTTAGGGAGCAAGTACCACCTTGCGAACTGCACGGCATACAGTATTCGTGCTCAGATGTTCAGCATCACCGATGGGGTACATGAAGTGTCTGCTGGCAAAATATCGCAAAGCAAGGCACACTGTCTGTTCAACAGTGAGGGCATTACTCCAGCGAGTGCCATTGGAGACGTCTGGCCCTAGAAGCTGGCAAAGATATTGAATTCCCTCAGATGAGAATCGATATCTTTCATAGAGAACATCATCGGGGTAAGCTAGAGGATTCTGATGGTCTCTAAACACCCTCGCCCTGCGGAGTGAGTATGAAGGTAGAATTGTGCCTTAAATACGAAGAAGCGCACAGTATGATTTGCGCTTGTGAATGGTGAACTGTAAAAGCAAAACACTAGGCATGATACTACCTTCATAAGTGAGCCTCTCACAACACGTGTGCCAATGTCGTCAGGGTCTTCCAAATGTGCCGCCATTTTTCTCGACAAGATTGTGGGCGGAAGGGGCGGTGCTTATATAGGGTAACATCGAGTTAACCACGAAGATAACCTGCTCAGAGCAGTTAAGAGATGTAGCGTAAATTGCCATGACAGCATACCTCGGGTAAGACTTATCCACCTTTTGTAGTATGGGTTAATCGGGAAGTTACACCCGACGTCACGAAGTTACTCCTGAAGTTACCTGGATAAGCCAGTTACCTCACTTCGTAGTACAGCCCTCTGGTTAAGTAGTGTTGTTGCCGACAGGCTGGGGTAATTTGCCTTTAGCTCAACGGGCAGCGACGCTGGACGTAAGGAGTTGGTAGTGAGCAGTGAGAACCCATGTTTGAAACTCGCTCGCTCGCTGACCCATGTAACATAAAACACACAACGCAGTCTACACCCGTTACAGAAAGTAACGTGGAGTAAATGTGATTTTGAAAACATGTAGTATGATTATAAAATTGTTTGTTTTGTAAATTAACCAATTAAATCACATAAGGCTACGTAGGCTACAGGTCAAATGTCAATTTCGCGCTTAGCGGGTCGGCAAAGCGTAAACTCAAAGAAGAAAAAGAAGCTAAAGATGCCGCTTTGCTGTCCGGGAGTTGGACTTTGACGACTTGATCAATGACTTCTCTTCAAAGAAGGCCAGAAGAAAGCCAGTTTCATTTAAATTAAGGTGTGTGTTTGACTTCTAAAGATGTATATCCTGTGCTGTACATGGCATGTATAGAATGAAACAGACCTAAAATGGCAGTAATTTAACATGTCAAAATAACAAATATAATTTCAAAGTAACACATGCTGTGTGGTTGTGGGTTGCCCTGTGCTATTGTTCGACCAAACTCTGTGCTTGGGGAGGGCACACACAGTGCGCGTGTACTATTTGCATGTGAAGGTAGGGGCCCGTGGCGAGTTTGTGTCCAGGGCCTGTGGTCATGATAATCTGTCCACGGTTAGGGTCCACTTTCATCTCCTACAGAGGGTGATCCAGGAGAGGAATAACAAAGAGGTGATGTAAGCACCTGCTTAAAGGTGTTCACCTGCAGGGTGCTATGGATTTGTGGGTGAATGTTTTGGTGAGCAAGTGGGTTGGTGGTTGGGGCTGGCGTCTCTGACCTCCCCCATGAGAGAGGACCAGCATGCCTTCACCTTTTACCTTAGCAGAGAATCAAAGCATAGCATAGAGGAGGAGCACCTGACTGCTTCAGTCTTAGGGTGTACTTACACTAGGTGATCCGTACCATGCCCGAGCACGTTTGACCCCCAAAGTCCAGTTCGTTTGACTAGTGTGATCGCTCCGTACTGTGCCCGGGCACAGTTCAGTTGGACTTGGGCACGGTAGGCATCTCCTCACTTGTAAGTCGCTTTGGATAAAAGCGTCTGCCAAATGACCTAAATGGAAAAATGTAAAATGTAAATGTAGTGTGATCGCTAACCGTGCCCGAGCACGGAACTCGAACATGACGTCAATGATGCGACTGTCCCATTTAACAAATATATCCGTTATAGCAACAGTTAGCTGGATATCTGTTAGTTATACGCTAACTGGATAGCCTCAGTCAGTTCTACGTCTGGTGAGGAGAGAACAATCATTATGCAGGTATGTTGTGTTTTTGAAAGAACAACAATTATTTTTTGACGGAGGAAGGTAGCAGACCTGGCACACTTTACTATTACTGTATGAGACATTCATTTCTTATTATTATAATCCCTTTTAACCGCTTCATAACATGACATGAGTAAAATTTAGGAGAAACCGAACTTTGCACCATCATGATCAGGAGTCTATGTGGTGTATGTAACCATCTCCTTGGCCTCCTTGAACACCCCCCCAATTCAAAACCATTGTCTTTCTGGTTGTCTTGACACTGGGTCGATTTGCTTTGGAATAGTGTTTGTTTAGTCTGTGTGAGATGGCCCAGCAGGGCTCGACATTAATGTTTGGCCGGGGCAATCACATTGCACCAAGCAACAGGTTCTGGCAACCATTTTGCATTGCCTGGTTGCCCATCTTGGCAACCAAAAAATACATGTCAAAAGTAAAAAATTTTTAAAAATTATATGAACTTTTTTATTTGTGTTTGAATAGAACTGTTTCCCTCTCATCGCCTTACGCCTTTACAAGATCATCTCTCACCATTACAGAAAACACTAAAAAACACTATTCCTCAGAAACAGACAATAAGTATTTTAATCTGAAAAAAAAAAAAAAAAACTATTGCATTGATTGCACCTTATGTATCCCATGTGCAAAATCCTTTAGTAACTGCTTAATTGAGCAAATTTGTAACTGATAGCAGGGCCTTCTGCTGCTACTCAAGGCAACAACACCGTGATCAGAGGAGCTCCTCTGATCAGCCCGCTGCTGCACTGTGTATCACACTTAACTTCCACGATTCTATGGGCAGCGCTCTGCTCTGACCAGCTCACAGTTGTCAGCCTTGACATCAGTTGAGCAAAAAGTCATTGCTAGCTGCACTGTTTTCTTTTTCTGTGTATTTCACTTTGTATAATCTATATTCAAGGAACAAAACCGTGTCAGTTGAGTTTTGTTGCTCCCTTTGAGGTTGAAATTGTGGGGTCTTCAAATGAACTGAGCTACTAGCAGGGGCAAGCAAGAAAGCTAGCAAGCAAGTGTGCTTATAGTTTGCTGCTTCCCAAAGAGAGAGGCAGCAGGGAATTATTAATGCATCAGCCCACATTGTGACAAGGCCAGCTTATACTATTTAGTTTGCTAACCTGGTTTTATTTCTAGTTAGCTGGATAGCTAGGTGCTTTCTGTTCAACATGGTTCAGGAGTTGTTGATTTATGAGGAACATGTGCGCATGTTGATGATGTCAAAATATATAATGTTAAAACCTAGCAACCATATTGTCCATTCGGGCAACCAAAACCTAAGACTGGTTACCCAGCAGGGCAACCACATTTAAAGAAAGTATCGAGCCATGCTCAGGTTGTTTAGCGTAAACTGGCTTTTTTTTCAATTTTTTTTTCCAACACTGGCATTTTCATTTCAATACTTCCAATACTAATAGGTATACCTATTTTTGCCCTTGCATATAATGACGTGAAAAGTATGTAAATGTGAGAAACGTAAACGTGTATTTGTACTCTGGTTGCATTTTTCTTTTTTGTTCTATGCTACAGACATTATATATAGTCATAGTCATTATATATAGTCATTATAGTCATAGAAATACAAAGACTTGGACCACAACAGCCATGGCTTAAAACTTGAATGTAGGTAAGATTTATCCTTATAACTAATATTATTCTGTTCAAAATCTATTTCAGTATTTCATGTCTTACAATAATGATCATACACACATTGTTACAAACATCTGTCAAATATATGAATATGAACCTCACCTCAACTCCACTGGCTTTCTGTTATCACACATCAAGTTCAAAACCTTGGTGCTGGCATACAGGACAGTGAATGGGACAGCCCCCTCATACCTCTAATTGGTCTTCAATCTGTATGTACAACCCAGATCACTACACTCTGCAACTATAGGACCACTGTCTGTCCCATCCCAATGGGCTCTCTCCTCTCAGACACAATGCCTGTCTGTACTGGTCCCTCAGTGGTGGAATGAACTGCCCATGGGGGTCAGGACAGTGGAATCACTGGCCATCTTCTATCACAGACTGAAGACCCAACTGTTCAGACTGCATTTTGATTCCACCTCAGTCCCCACTCCGTAACACCTGCTACTCGTATTGCTGTTTATTTTACGTGTAGCATTGCATAGAGATTGGCTTCTGTGTTCTAGTGACTAATCTGTGGTAGTATACTTGGCATCTGTTGCCTCATAATATTGCACAAGTTAACTTGTGGTAGGGCGTGTTATGCTGACACTCACTTGTCTGGGAGCGTTGTTAGCATGGTCTGACACTCTTGCTCCATTCAACTTGAAAGGATATACTTGTGTTCTTTTGTGCTGGAAGTCACTCTAGATTAGAGTGCCTGCTAAATGAATGTAATATGATGTAACTGTAACATTGAAGGAAAAAGAACCAGAGCTCTGTGTTCCTGTGGTACAGCTGGAGAATCAAGCTGTCCAGGGTGAGGAAGATCAAACCCACTGAACC
Source organism: Megalops atlanticus (assembly GCA_019176425.1). NCBI lineage: Eukaryota > Metazoa > Chordata > Actinopteri > Elopiformes > Megalopidae > Megalops > Megalops atlanticus. Next base: position 25,394,160 of record CM032896.1, read on the forward strand.
CCTTTCCTGAATCCCACACAAGCAGGAGGGCATTTTGTGCTATGACATTGATATTAATTTTCACATTATGATCTGGTATTTTCCAAACTGAGCTAAAAAGCACCTACTCTGGTTTTCTGTTAAATACCAGTTAAAAGAATTTTCCTTTGGACAAGCTGTACCTGTATTTGTGTCATCAGTCCTATAAAACATACATGAAGTAAACTATAAACAGCATGATCAATGAAAAAGCTGAGGTCACAAAGCCTTCTCACTGCAGAACCTGTTTGTGCTTCATTAATAACAGGGTGATGAAAAGCAAAGCAGTGTCAAATGGCTGGGCTTATTGTGTGATCTGATGAGGAGAAGTGTAACGTTACGCAGACAATAAAGGACAAAATATAAAAGCTAATTTCAGCAATGCAGAGAACTTAATAGTTAAGCCACACATAAGGAGAAGAAAGTGGTTTAATATGCCAAGAAAATTGCTGATGTAAGACATTCCAAAGCTTGTGAAAAGGTGCGCCAAGCAATGGAATAATTCAATGTCCATTATTTTCCCCTCCACCTAAGCTATTTCTATAGCTTTAACAAAAATGATATTTACTGGCAGCTGAATTCTGCCTTGTGCCAAATATCAATCACAGAGGGTATGATTAAATTGACTGTGTTTGTGAAGCACATGAACCCATAAATGTGTGACATGTCTGAGATGTACAATGCTGCTGCATTACAAACTGCTCTGTGCTTTGGTTTATCTTGCAGGGAAGGTTTTTAGTTTATCTGCAAAATCCCTCCTAAAATGGCCCACTGGAATCCTGGGACACTGCCTAGGTGCGTTGAGCCTGCCTCAATGTAGGTCTGAAATCTAGGGGGAAGGTAATGCAGATTAGATATGTAGGGGAGGGTAATACCTATGCAAGTTTCTTCTCTAGAATGAAATGCAAGCTGGGTTCCTTTTGTTTGGAATGTCTACCCTGGCTAGTGGTGTGTAGTGGTGTGTAGTGGGGTATAGTTGTAAGAAACAGGGCTCCTAACTCAGAAGATGCTGGTAGGATGCAGCTTTGCACCCTTTAGGAAGGTATTTAACCTGAATCACGTCAGTAAATATCCAGCTGTATAACTAGATGATGTACAAATAATATAAGTCACTCTGAAAAGAGTGTCTGCTAATCAAATGCAACACAATCACTCATGAAACCAGCAGGTTAGAGGAAGGTTATAAGAGTGTTTGGATTATGATTCTCCATGGGGGTTGTACATCTAAAACATCTATAGAACATAGAATACATACCCAGCATAGTAAGGCTGACAGTAACAGAACCTCCAGCTACCAAATGGAACAGTTTACACATTATTCTGGAACTTTCTTAATGGACAGTAACAGGTTAGTGAAACATATTTTAAATTTGTAACAACTATAAACATATTACTGTTTCAGGAGACATTTAACAAGATGCCAGTTTTTTTGTAAATATTGTAAATGTGCTTTAATAAATATAAGATACAGATTTCAAAAGGACAAATCCTGTTACAAAGCACTGATAGTGTCTTTCTGATAGTGTCTTTCTAGAAAATCTAGTTGCCTCATGCCAATTCCAACTGCAAAACAAAATTTTTGTCATTACACGGATGCAAGGGCTATTCTCGCATGCAGGAAGCCATTAATAAATGTGGAGTAGAAACAGTTTCTCATTTTAAGTGTTGAACACATAAAAAATTTAAGGTCAGAAGTTTTCCAAAGACGTTTCCCTCAATGTCTGAATATGCATATTGTGCATAGGGATAAATACAAAAATAACACTTCATTATTCCCAAGTATGCTTCACAAAGAAAAACAAACCAAAAACACATACTAAACATTCCTTAAATGTGAAAACACCATTCCTCCTAAACAAATTTCTCTAAACTGGCTTTGGTAATTCAACTGTAAACATACACAGTAAAACCTAAATTCGCTTGCTGCCAAACATCAAAATGAAAAAACAAAAACAAAACAAAAAAAAACTATGCCTGACACCACTGCAGGATTACGAATGGAAATACCCCAAGCTATCTAATAAATAATATAGGTAAAGTATATCTGTATTGAGTGTGTATAAGTCAGCATCCACATTGCAGGATAAGCTTCAGTAAGGCTAAATTTTGATATACATTAAAAAAGTGTAATTGGAAAAAAACACACATATCACAAATAGCATTATGATCCAAAGACCATTTGGAGCTAAGCCTTTTAAGAAAAATGTACTGTTGCCAAAACACAAGAAACGTTATGTAGAAAGTTACAGTATAAAGTATACTCGAAAATTAATATCTGTGATTTCTACTTACATATATGAACAGTAACTGAATGCATATACTGTAGAATACATTGTAAAATGACATTATGCATAATATTCTACAATTAATGAATAGAGCTCAATATATGAAAGTGGAATAGTCAGATATCATCTAATGATACTGCACTACTGTTTCTTACATACGCTGTACTTTGAATTTTAGATTTCACGTTTCATATATGGACACATAAAATCTTAGGGAAGCAGACTATATGCTTTGTGACAAAGAAATTGCTAATCAAACTCGTTCATAATGTCATTTCAAATTTCTTTATGATAACTGAATTTTCAAACCATTAATTATACAGCAACATCAGCACACATCTTCACAAGAAGCCATTAATGATTTCCGGTGAAAAAGCTGTTGTAAAAACACAGTTTCAAAAAGGCTGGTGTGGATTATACATTATAAAGTCATTATGCTTGATCATCCCTTATGTGCTCCAGATTGCTGCTGTTACAAAACTGGGTGACTTTTGCTGTTAAAACAGGAAACAGAGGGAGTTGGGGTGAAAAGAGAAAAAGTAATCATTTTCAGTGATTCAGAATTAGGTTTGGCAGGGGATGGATGAGGGTGGAGATTTATCAGGAGAAGGTGATAATACACACAAAGGACACTGTGTTCCCTTAGTGTCTCTGGCCCTTCACTGCACACGGCCCACCACCCCCCTCACCCCACCAGCCTCGCTATCTTCTCATCAGTAACAATAGTGCTCCTCAAGATAATGCTTTTATTAGTAGTGAAACTGCATCTAATGACTTAGTGTTAGAGCGTTTCTCTCTGCCATCCCCCTGGGTGGGGCTGCTACCACTGCTCCCAGCTGAAGTCGTCTCCTCCCCCAAAAACAAGGAAGAAGCCCAGGATGGTGAGAAAGATTACTGTGTTCCCCGCCATCACCAGGCCGCAGGCACCCCACTGGATCTGCCAGAGGAAACACACTCATGTGCCTGCTCAATAGTCGAATCTCACCATCACACTGCTGTATACCATAACGCTGCCACTCTAACCTTACGCACTGTAACATTATGCACTCTAACACTGACCACATAGTAACACTGCTGAACAATATAAAGCTGATCACTGTAACTCTTTCCACTTTAACACCACACAGTGTAACAGTTCACCCTATAATGGTTTACACTGTAATGCTGTATACAGTAGTGCTGTATAACGTAACATGGCTTTGTGCTGTTACACTGTAATGCTGTGTACTATCAATAAGCACAAGAAGTGAAGACAAGTCATTACTCACCACAGCAGCACGAGCCAAGACAACTGGCAGCCCAAAAGCTGACACCACTATGCCTGTGGTGAAGAAGTATGCCAGCTCACGGCAGGCGTTGCTTGCTGTGTCTGTGTCATCGCCCAGCCTATTGGCGATGAAGTATGGGATGGGAGACACCACGTAGAACATCAGGACGAACAGCGGCCAATACACCCTATGACGAAGAGGAGGGTTGGTGCTTATCAGCTGAGATGCCTCCACCCACATGGAGATCCCAGCTAAAGACACATAGAGCATTAGGACAAACAGCAGGCATTATTATAGGAAGGGAGGGGGTGGGGCTTATTACTTCCAATCCCACATTAAAATATTAAATATATGAATATATACACACATAAAAAGCAGAAAGCAAACAAAGTGTGTGGTTTGTGCACTTATCTTCAGCACACTTTAAATACAGTACAGTACAGTACCAGGTAGTTAATGTTGCTAGTGACAGCACTCACAGTACAGTACTAACTAACTGCAATTAACTAACTGCAAGGAGCAGTAAATATCAGCCTCAGTAAATATCCAGCTGTAATGAACTACTTGTTGCAAGAACTGTTGGGTGGATAGCTTGCAGACTGACTGGATTCTGTAAACAACTTTAATGTTTCATTCAGTTCTCTTTAAAAAAACTGAAAACCATTTGAAACAAACGATTTTCCTTAAATAACGTAGCTACGAAGTAGCTGCCCCCACATTGCTGCTGTTTGACTCTGTGAAATGTGTCAATGGTTGTTTAAATATCAATTCAAATGGAATGTCAGCAAGCAGGTTTTTGGCTCCACAGAATCTGGCTGTGACATTCAAGTTGACCAATATTTGGTTAAGAATATTCTTTGCAGGATCTTACCTACATTAGGTAGCCTAAATGGATACCACAGGCTTTGTATTGTTGCCTACTACGGGGTAAAACAGAACACATATACTGAAGATTTCCTGTCACTCCATTTCTATGCCCGCCACTTCTAGCTTATATTTTTCTCAATTTAATGCACATCTCATTTTGTTTTAGGCTGCTTTGTTCACATGTAATGTTATCAGTAAAAAGACTATGTATTCTCAAACAACACAGTGAAAAATGCAGGAAGGATAAAAGTTATGATTATTATTAAAGCTGTCTATAAATACCAAAAGTAAGATGTGTCGGCCAAATAAGACAATCAAAATCAATTATACCAATTATTAATCAAAAGAGGATAATTACGTTATTCCTTGCAGACTGAGTTCTCTCTTTGCTGTCTCTCCATTTCAAACAGCACTTTATGCTAATGGGAAAGATCATGGCGGTGGAGAGTGCGATTTAAGTCTAATGTGTTAAAAATTCACTCACTTTGATAATTTTAAATGTATCAACCAACTGTGACCAACACTGTAAGCATTATGATTTCAACATGATTTCCAGAGGCCACAACCTCTGTCAAGTCATTGAAATGATGACAGCAGTGTGTGTCCAAAATGCACTACCATGAACACTCTTCCCCTCTGCCTGAAAGTATATACAGTACTGTATTTGAGTCATGTTGAGTGAAGTAGGGGCTTCTTCACTTGCTGACTTGGATTTGTAGGCTGCCTCGTTCTCAATACATACTCATCTGCTTTGCGGAAAAGGGCATTTACTCCCTCTAATGGAAAAAAAGAGAACTGCAACACCAATCAATATTCATTGGCTCATCTACATGCTGCTGCGGCAGCAGAACATGCTACAAATTAAACTGGTACATCTGTGCATCCCTATCAACTACACATCCCAACCAGTTATTCCATGGATTTAAAACTCACTCTGTCAAGAAGTACTCTAAGTGTGCAATTTCAAACAAAATCCCACTGGATGTAAAATCCCACATGCTGTAATTGTGGTGTGAGCAGCGCTTCAATGGAGTGACAAGAAATTAAGGATCAAGTGTATTGTATATTAGAACACCCGTGCTTTGTGATGTTAGCTTTCGAAAAGATAAGGAGGATAGGAGAAACTGCTATCATCTCCTCAGCATTGCAGGCTAATACTTGCTTCCGCTTTGACATCACAGATCAAACCTTATATTCAATGTAGGGTGGGAACAGGAAGCTTGTACTCTTACCCATACTGCTCTAGGGCACACCCCAGTAAGAGGAATGTCAGACCAATGACCCCACTAAATGACAGGCCAACCAGTGCTGGAACAAAGAGCAGAAAACAGCATCATAGATGTTCTACTATGATCAGATATTCAGCTCCTATGTTCCTTTGGTCCTCCTCCTAGGAGCTTCCTATGAATGGTCTGTTTTAGACCACACCCCTTCAAAAATGTTCATTTCGAGAGAGCAAATCAGAACTCTTGTAGCTTCAACAATGGGAGACACAGAACTTTCAATATAGAACACACCCAGCTGACATTCTGGTCCAGACATAAAGAATCAACATCACTGACATATGCATAATGGGACAGAGATGGAGAGTCTGAAAAAGACTGGACATCTATCTGAAAAGCATCAGCATGGATGGGCTCTTTGTAGACTGATTTTTGCATTGACTTGTTGCTGCTCTCTAGTGGAGATAAATTATTTCACATAGTAAGATGAGAGAGAAGACTTCTACATGAGTTGATTTAAATACAAAAAAACCCACCAGAAATTATACTTATATAATATATCAAATTAGAAATAACTAAAGAGATTTTGTTAAAATGGAACATCTTTAAGGTTCTGCATTGGTAAGTTTTGGTAATACTAAATCTTTGTGACACAGAAAACACAAAAAACATGCAGGATTAGAATGAGGAAATTAGTCATTTTAATAAATACTGTTTAAAATTTAAAGTACGGCAGCACAATAATAACATTTCACCACAGCTGCGTTTACAACTGTGTTTTCAGGGTTGAAAAACTGTTGAAATGTCACTGAAATAAATATTAACAAATTTACATCTCCGGTAAAACTTGCGAAACCATGCTCACTGTACACACATTTCAGTTTGGTTACTTGGGGAATGTAATTACACAACAGCGAAATGAAAAAGTTACAGGTGAGCGAGCCAGTATGTGTTGACGAAGTTTAACTGGCTCAAAGCAAATGTGAAGTCGTGTTTTCAACTGTACTGGGGACGTGCATGTTAAGTTACCTTCATATTTTCATATATAAGACACGATATAATACTCCATACTATATACGATACAATATAATACTCTTAAACCTTAACAATAGGTACAAATTGCGTCGCTGACAGATAAAAACCATCTGAGGCCTGGATCGTGAATGATGTTTTTCCCACCAGCTGCTGGATTAAGACGTCGTACGAAAAAAATGGAACCCATAACCCAGCTGTGTTGTTCATGTAACATAATATCAAAGTGTCCCTGGTTCTGCTTTAAAGTATTTTGTTACACAGTCAAATACTCGACATGATGACGATGATGATTATCTCGACAGCATGTTCCTGTACTCCTCCTTCATTTAAAGAGGCAAACGCAGAACCAATTTTACATTTTCATATCGAAGTTTGTTGCTATCGTCAGGAAACAACGATTCTCAGCTTTATTTGAAGATCCAAGTAACGCCACTGAAGCAGGCTTTGCATGTTTGGTTGTGCTTTCACTGAAGACAAAGGAAGCATTTTAGTGTTTTAGAGGCTGTTTCCATGTTTCTCCGTTGGCCAGCAATGATGAAAAATGGTTAAAATTAAAACATCTACGGGACGGAACTTGTTTAAATTAACGTTAACGTTAAATTAATGGGATGACGAATAATTTCATTTTATTTCTGACAGAATGCCGTTAACGCGTTTGGTGTGCTAAGTCATGGAGTTACATCAGCAAGATATTGGAACTTAAAGTTATGAATGTGTAGCTCAGCACGTATGAGCAGATTTCGACAAAAATGCGAACACGTCCTGTATTCTGTATTGTTACTTATAGTGTATAGTGTTACTTATAGCTAAATACTACACAGTGATCGATCACACTGCTGTTTTCCACGTTCGCAGGCTTGAACACTCGAAAGTGAATTACCATTACATTCACGGTGAAGTGAAAGTGCCTTTACCTTTGATCCCCGCCATCTTCTCTGGATTCCTATGCCAGTTTCTCCCCTTTGTGTTTTGACTTTCCACATAGTTGCTTCCTGTTTCTCTGTTACTTCGTCAGCTGACTTTCTTAAAGGAACCGGCTACCTCATTATCCTTGCCCAGAAAAACAGCAGCCTCCATTTCCTGTTGTGCGCGGAACTTAGGTCTAGAGCTATTATGACCGCACAAATGGCAATTTTTGTCTCTCCATCGGAGTCGCGACGAATACACACGTCTAAAACTTGGGAAATGACATCGCTTTCAAACCACTTGCATTTGTCATTTCCACTGGTAAAACACTACCTATATGCTGTCCCCACCATAAGCACAATAACGCCACTGTATGAAAACAGCTTACTTTGGACGAAAACTAAAGCCATGAAAATGGTTTAATAAAATGCATGACCAGTTGAATGAACGGTTTTTCCATTGAATGATTATTATTGTGTATTATTGTGTCTTATAATCTTTGACACAGTGTCCAGTTTTCTCTGGTAGGATGAAAACTGTAACCCATACACAAGTTCAATGTGTGTATTGACATTTGCTGGTTTCTTGGCCTGTTATTCCTCAGTGGTTCCACTGTTTGTGTAATTTGAGGTTAGAGAGAGTGATTTCTTTTTTCCGTTTTGATCAGAGTATACATCTAGGTCTGAGAGTAAGAAATGTGACCTACTCTATTCTGTCTATTGTATACAGTGCATTCATAAAGTATTCACACCCTTCACTTTTTTCACATTTTGTTGTTTCAGCCATATGTAAATTGTTTAAATTAATTTTTTTCACCCATCAATCTACACTCAATACCCAATGTGAAAACAGGATTTTAAAAATTATTGCAAATTTATTTTAATTAATAATTTTAATTTTAATTTTAAAAATAAAAAACTGAAATACCACAGTGACATAAGTATTCAGACCCTTTTAGATTAGATTAGATTCAACTTTATTGTCATTGTGCAGAGTACAGGTACAAAGCCAATGAAATGCAGTTAGCATCTAACCAGAAGTGCAAAAACAAGTATTATTTACAGAAAGTATAGGAAATGTTATATTTTACAGTATGTACAGTGTTAACAGATAATAAATATGTATAATATATTATTGTGTTGTACATAGGGGGGTGAAATGGACAGGGTTGGAAAGGGGAGAGTATATATAAGGGTTGTATGTACAGTATTGACAGATATTTACAGATGGTTGTATGTACAGCAGTGCAAATATGACAGTAAAAGTACAGAGACAGTGCAGTCAATTAGTGCAATGATGCTTAGTGCTGTGGTGTGGAGTTCAGCAGGGTCACAGCCTCAGGGAAGAAACTCCTCCTGAACCTGCTGGTGCGGGAGCGGAAGCTCCTGTAACGCCTGCCTGATGGAAGGAGAGTAAAAAGTCCCTGGTTAGGGTGGGATGCATCCTTGATAATGCTTTTTGCCCAGCCCAGGCAGCGTTTATTGTAAATGTTCTCAATGGTGGGCAATTGGGTGCCGGTGATCCGTTGGGCAGTTTTCACCACCCGCTGTAGTGCTTTACGATCTGATGCTGAGCAGTTGCCGTACCACACTGAGATGCAGTTGGTGAGTATGCTCTCAATAGTACAGCGGTAAAAGTCCACCAGTATTCTAGAACACAGGTGAGCTTTCTTAAGGCTCCGAGAAAGTAAAGGCGCTGCTGCGCCTTTTGATGAGAGTGGAGGAGTTCAGGGACCAGGTGAGATCGTCAGAGATGTGGACGCCAAGGAATTTGAAGCTAGATACACGCTCCACTACATCTCCGTTGATGTAGATGGGGGCGTGCGCATGGCTCCTAGCTCGCCTGAAGTCCACAATGATCTCCTTGGTCTTCTGGGTGTTAAGGGCCAGGTTGTTGTCGGCACACCACGTGGCCAGGTGCTGGACCTCATCCCTGTAGGCCGTCTCGTCATCCCCTGTGACAATTTAGCTCAGGTGCAACCCATTTCTCTTGATAATCTTTGAGATGTTTCTACACCTTGATTGGAGTCTACCTGTGGTAAATTCCATTGTTTGGACATGTTTTGTAAAGGCACTCACCTGTCTATATAAGGTATCTCAGCTGACAATGCATATCAGAGGAAAAACCAAGAGGTCAAAGGAACTACCTGCAGAGCTCAAAGACAGGATTGTGTTGAGGCATGGATCTGGGGAAGGCTACAAAAAATTTCTGCTGCATTGAAGGTTACCAAGAGCACAGTGGCCTCCATAATTCTTAAATGGAAGACGTTTGAAACAACTAGGACTCTTCCTAGAGCTGGCCGCCCAGCCAAACTGAGTGATCGGGGGAGAAGGGCCTTGGTAAGAGACGTGACCAAGAACCCGATGGTCACTCTGGCTGAGCTCTAGAGATCTTATGTGGAGATGGGAGAAACCATTACTGCAATACTCCACAGATCTGGGCTTTATGGCAGAGTGGCCAGAGAGAAGCCTCTCCTCAGTAAAAGACACATGAAAGCCCGCTTGGAGTTTGCAAAAAAACACCTAAAGGACTCTCAGACTGTGGGAAACAAGAATCCCTGGTCTGATGAAACCAAGATTGAACTGTTTGACCTCGATTCCAAGCATCATGTCTGGAGGAAACCAGGCGCTCATCACCTGCGTAATACCATCCCAACGGTGAAACATTGTGGTGGCAGCATCATGCTATGGGGGTGTTTTTCAGCGGCAGGAATGAAAACCTACTCTAGAGTGCTCAGGACCTCAGACTGGTGTGGTGGAAAAATAGTTCATAAGCATTGTCACTGTATGAAGATAATAGGCATTGCCAGTTGATGTTAGTTTTGATTTTAACCACAGTTATTGACATATTAATCAGCCATGTATTCTCTCTACTATGCATGTGGAGGTCTGGAAGTGTATAAGGAAACCAGGCAATCCAATATGTTAGCTATAAACAAACAATATATCCTATTATACTTTGCATGCATGAGAGCAGAAACTAGAAAGAAGGGTCAGAAGTCTACAGGAGACTCAGGGAGGGTATGTAGCTGTGAGATATCTGTATGCCAAATAAGGCCTGTTGTTGGGGCTGAGAGTTGGACACTGTCCGAACACTGCCCAGAAGATGGACCTTGAGCAACAGGGGTTCTTGATGGAATACAGCCAAGGCAGAGCAGGTCAAGGAGGGACAGTTATTTTTTATATTAAAATGTGTGGCCTTGGAAATAACGGTGTAAAACCAAGGCGTAAGCAGTATTTTTTTATGGGGAATAATGCCAGAGTGGGAAATAATGGTGCATTGGGATAAGGGGTGTGAAACTGAAGGAAGGGTTTGAGTTTAAGCTCCACAACAGGAGGAGCTTGTCAGGACTGCAGCTTCTTAGCTGGGTTATGCTTTTGTTTTTCCCTGTGTTCCAGCCCTGCCCTGCTTTCCGCCCTGTCTCCGCCCACCTTGTTACCTGGCCGTCCCCACCTGCCTGCCTGCTCACCTGCATCCCATCTCCTCATCAGCCTCGCCCTATTTATTCCCTGCTTGTTTCTTGTCTCGTTGCCAGTTCGTCTCAGTTTTCTGTTTCATACCAGCGTTTTCTCCAGTTTGTATTCTGCCTGCCTGCCTGCCTGCCTGCCTGTTTTGTTCCTGCCTGTTTTGTCCCGACTCTGATTTTTGGATTTCGTTTTTGTGCCTTTGCTGTGTTTTCCTGGTTTTCGACTTTGCCTGTTTTTTCGACTCTGCCTGTTGGATTTTCCCTTTTTTGGCAATAAACTTCGTTTGCCATCCTCCGCTGTCTGCGCCTGAGTCCCTGCCTGAGCCACCCCGGCCTGACAGAGCTACAGGAACAGCATAAAAGAAGGGGAATTCAGATAGTGCCTCAGACATTGTCTCAGAGAGGGTGTGTGAGAGTTGCTCCATGCAGACCAGCCCGGTTTACTGTACGTGATCTGACACATATACTGTAAACCTAATTACATCAGACTCTGAGGATTGCTTTTGATTTTTGTTAAGGCATCGAAAACGCATTTTCTGTAATTTTTACAAAGGTATAAATGAACTGCATAATTTATATTAAAGGGTGAATTGAAGAACAGTGTGGAAGGAGCTCTCGGCTCATCTGGCCCAGGCCGGGATTAATTTCTCCCACACTGAATTGGCGAGCCAGCCAGAAGAGGCTCGAGGACGCCGAATGCTTGGACGGACCTGCTGCTTCTCGGTTCAACAGTAGCCACAAAGAGAAAGGTAAGCAGAGCCTTTTTCCAAAGTCTGCAAAATTAGTTGTATCAGAGGGCAGTACGTGTCCGCCCGGGCTGAGGCACTGCGTAGCCTCTCCTCCAAAGAATCTAAATTGTTAAAGAGAAGAGTCTGATGTAATGTTGTGTGCATGAGTGAAGAGAATTGAATGATGTGAGTGGAATGACTGAGTGGATGTTGAAGGTGACGATAGCGTGTTGGTTTGTTGTTTGTGTTGTGTTTGCTGGAGGTATGATTCATTTGGTGTGGAAGTAAGGCAAGGGACAGAGAGACAGGAGAACAATAGAGGGTAGCCTGTGGATCACGCTCTTACCTGTGTTGAGGAAGTGAATCAGGGAGAGGTCTGTATGGGCAGGCGAAGAGAGGCATAGCATCTGTGGATACTGCTTTTCTTGTGTTCCTGTGTGGAGGAAGTGTAACAGGAAAAGGTCTGAACGGGCAGGTGGTTGTGTGGTGGTTGAGGCGTGTCTGGGGTAGGTGTTCGGGTTTGTTGTTCGTGTGTTTGTTGGTCCCCAGGGGCGCTGTTCATTTGTTTGCTCGGCGGCTGGGGGAGTCCCCGGTGGAGTGTTTGACTGTGGGTTCGCCCCGAGTGGGGCTCGTTCATTCGGTCCTCCAGTCGGGGTCTCTTTGGGGTTCTTGTGTGCTCACTTGTTTGGTCTGTTCACTGGCCCTGGGGCGTGTCCCTGTTTATCTGTTGGCTCAACTGCTAATAGGAATAAAGTTTCCTAAGGGGCCCACGGGACGGGAAACTAAAAGGTTGCTAAGGGGCTTACAGGATGGCAACCAATAGTCGCTAAGGGGCCTATGGGACGGCGACACTGGCCAGAATTGTGTGAATATGCCGGCAATTGTGTGAATGGAGAATGTGTCGTGTGAGTGTTGAATCTCCTGAGTAATTGGATATTTGAAGCTCCAAATTGGACAAAGGCACCAGTGGACATTTGGAGTAATAACACAGAAATAGCAGTGCATGCGAGGGAATACTTTGACATAGGGAATATTTTAATAACAAGAGTAAGGGCTGAATTTAATCTAGAATTAGAAGCAGTATTGAAGGTGCCACGGGGGGGACCTACTTGGAAGAGACATGAAGTTAGGAGAGTCATAGAGGTGATAAGAATTAGTGTGGGAGATGGGGTAATTTGGAAAACTCATGGGAAGGAAGCAGAGAGGGAATTGATACTATTGGAGCAAGGTTATCCTAGGGATTTTGTTTTTGAAACATATTTTTCCATAGTTTTTTCTCTCAGCTTATGAACTTCTCTGATACAACTATCATCCTTGGAGGTGTTTTCAATACAATTATGGACTTGAACCTTGACCGCGCAAACACTACAAAAAAAATACATAAATGACTTTGGTCTTAGTGATAACTGGCGACTACATAACCCCACTAGCAGAGAATATACTTATTACTCTCCACACCACAATTCACTGTCCCGGATTGATTACTTCTTAATAAGCAATTCTATTATATCTAAGACAGAAAATGCAAAGATTCACCCAATTATTATTTCCGACCACACCGCAATCAGCTTCAATCTCATAAACAAAATCACTATAAAACCACAGACTAGATAGTGCTTTAACACTTCATTACTGACAGACTCAGAATTCAATACATACCTGATCCAAGAGTGGACATCCTTCATTGAACTGAATGACTCCCCAACAACCTCATCTGCATTATTATGGGAAACAGCTAAGCCAGTATTAAGAGGAAAAATCATCTGATATTCCACCCACAGAAAAAAAGAACAAGACTTGGAAACAAAGCTTAAGCAGAGAGTTGTCCATGTTAAAGGCAGACATTCATCAAGTAACATGCACCGCCTATTCAATCTAATCAGTATAGCCAAAAACAAAAAAACCAATACAATTATCTTGTCATTACACACCGAAAAAGCCAGGTTGACCAGGTTAATTGGACATTTTTATTCTCCACATTAGAAAGATTCAGTTTTGGGGAGTCATTTATTCAATGGATCAAAATTTTGTACAACTCACCCACAGCATCAGTAATCACAAATGGTATAATTTCACAATGTTTTACACTTCACAGGGGTACAAGACAAGGATGTCCACTCTCACCCCTACTATTTGCCCTGTTTATTGAACCCCTAGGAGCTGCCATTCTCCAAGACACCAAAATCACTGGTATCACCACCCTGAACACAACCCATAAGGTCAGTCTATATGCAGATGACCTATTATTATATACACAAAATCCTCTGACATCACTTCCAGCTATTTTAAATCTGATTGGGACATTTTCCACCATCTCAGAATATTCAATCAGCTGGTCAAAATCCATTATTCTCCCAGTTAACCAGGACCAGTGGAATGCTGTGTCCCCCAATCTCTCACTTAACATCCCTACAGGTAACATTCGACATCTCGGCATTGATATTTCCGCCAACCTTTCAGAGTTGTTTGAACTGAACTTCATGCCAATTGAGCTAAAGGCAAATTGCGCCTAGCCTGTCGGCAACAATGCTAGTTAACCAGTTCTCTCAGGGAGTGACGTAACCGCTGCTACCGCTCGGCTACCTGCTACCCGCTACCTAAGGCTTTACGCAGGGCTCACCAGAGCTACTACTTCAGCTCTGCTACACTCACCCCCCTTTGACCTCCTCTGACTCCTCAGCAACCACTGGCGGCCAAGCTGCACTTAGCCAGCGATCCGGGTCACGGCACCAATGTAACGGTAGTCAGACTGCCTTGTGTTTTTAATTAGATGTTATGGGGGTCAGCGAACGAGCGAGTTTCGGACCGGGGTTCTCACTGCTCACTACCAACCCCTTATGGCCGGTGTCGTTGCCATTTGAGCTAAAGGCAATTGCCCATAGCCTGTTGGCAACAAAGCTAGTTAAATAGGTCTCTCAGGGAGTGACGTAACCGCTGCAACCGCTTGGCTACCGGCTACCTGCTACCCGCTACCTAAGGCTTTTACGCAGGGCTCACGCGAGCTACTACTTCAGCTCTGCTACAACAGCATTCCACTGTCCTCATCTCTTTGCCTTCTAGGAGATCTCACACCCATCAGTCATCCTCACAAATATCACAAAACCATACATCACGTTGACCATAGCCAAAAAAACAATACTCCTTAACCGGAAATACAGGCAGAAACTGTCAATGTCGCAATGGCTTGATCTGTTAATAGACTATCTCTCAATGGAACGAATCACAGCTAAAAACAATAAACAATCCAAACAATTCAGTGATACCTGGGAACCCATCCTGTAAGTTGACCCCCCCGGCATTCCTTTTTTTTCCCTTCCTTCCTTATTATGCGTCCAAGCCCACCATGGGCTGGGAAGCATATTGTTTTAGTTCTGTTTTTTTATGCTTCCAAGCCCATGGGCTGGGAAACATATTGTATTCGTTGTGTTTTTTTTTTTTTTTTTTTTTTTTATGCTTCCAAGCCCATTGGGCTGGGAAGCATATTGTTTTCGTTCTGTTTTAAATTCTACAAAATATGATGTTAAAATATAATGAGAGCCTATGAGAATGCTTGCACTACTGCAGTCTTCCACGAGAGGCGTGATGCCGTGTTTTGAAAAGGAAACTCTTACACAAGACTCGGCAGATACAAGCTGGCGGTGCATTCACACAGGCACGGCATAAAATTTAGGGTTACTTCACTATGAATCTAGGATCCTCTAAGGATCCTAACTGGGAACCTGTGAAACCTCTGCGTCAGCCATTTTGTGTTTCATCCATCTCTGATTTTGTCAAAAACACATTTAACCATCTCCTCCTAGAGCTTGGCACAATGGGGTTTTGTGTATTACGTCTTTGGATCATTGTCTTTAAGAGTCGTTAAAGGATAGTTGCCAGGTTGAACAAAATGGCCTCAGTGTACCCACAAATTTGCCCGTGAAGGCGCCATAAAGGAAGAGTGGCCATATCTTTGCAATGCTTTTGTTCATTGGCATAAAACTCATTTAGACATGCTTACCATGAGGCCTGGGTGGAACAGAACAAATTTAGTGAAATTTGGCCACTTTGGGGTGCTATACTGAAAAACAGGTTTAAACACCCATGTGTCCATGTACTTAGATGTTAATGACATTTTGCCTCAATGGACATCACAAGGCACACACCACACAAAGAAAAGCAGATATTGCCACCAATTTCTTGTAGATCATTACATCATTACATGTCAGGTCCTGACTGGGAAATGAACACATAGTTCAATGTCCAAATGGCATGGCTGCTAAGACACAATCAGTTTGTAGCACTCCTGCACCTTTTACCCTACTGCCACAACTAATACACTAAATAGTGTTGAAGAAACACTTGGACTTTCCATATTGGCCTAAACGAGAGGCCTTTTTTTTGTCTATTTGAAGTACTGAGAAGTGGGGTTGTCTTGCATGGGACGACTAGAATTTTTAATGTGATAGTACATTAACAACAGCAGATGGCGCCATTTATCTGAGATTGTTCAGTGGTATTGGACATCCCAGTAGACTAGTTTTTTATTTTTATTTGAATAACTTATTCATTTGAATAAAAACATTTTGTTTTTATTTAAATGTGACAATTTCATTTAAAAGATCAGCATACCTTGTTCTATTCAGTATGTTTTATGAAATTGGTATGAAATGAAATGATTTCTTTAAAAAGTAAGATTTGATCTTCAAAAAGTCTGTTACCAAAAACAGGTGTTGAAAGATGGTGGGTCCTTTTCTAATCAGGGATATTCTGTTCTATTCAGCTAATATTGTATGTTCTTTGCCATTTCTCTCATGATTTTGGACTTTTTCAAATACCCAAAAATTGCACTCCTCCAACAGCATTGGCACTTCTTATTGGGACGTCCCAAGAAGGCACACTGCATTTTATGGCACTGCTTATGTTTAAGCTTGACATATATGTATTGGAGGGCAGTACGGTGGTGCAAATGGGTAGCACTACTGCCTTACAATATGGAGGTTTCTAGTTCGGGGTGCGTCTGCGTTCAGTTTGTACCTTGTCCCTGTGTTCATGTGGGTTTCATCAGAGTATTGTGGTTTTCTACAACAGTCCAAACACATTCAGGTAATGTCAACTGGACATGCTATATTGCCCATAGGTTTGAGTGTAAGAGTGGGTGTCAATGTCAAATGTGAAATCAAATTTCAGGAGCCCTTAAACTGACTTAACTATGACCTGTCATCATGAAACTTTGCACGATTGTTTTGGATATGTCACATAGCAATCTGTATGAAAATTACATGGCAAAGTCACTTTCCACCACTCCCCCAGTCAGAAACTACACTTTGCTACATTCCAGACGGCTACACCCAGATCAACATTCATTGACCCAGACACCTAGACTCAGGTCAACTTTCACTGACCTGAGATGGCAAAAATCATTTGGCTTTTTCTAATGGCAAACATTCTTGTATATAATACATGTATTTCACAATGGTAAAATATTGACCTATTTAACATTTACATTACATGTCACATTTACATGAGAACTGATATCTATAGGACAATAGGCTTAAGGTGATCAAGTTTGGTGTAAATCCATGAATGGGTGGCACTATAGTAAAGAAATGGCCATATCTCCTTAACCAATTCCCTAATAAAGTTAGAATTTTGTATACTGCATCTTGGTCAACGGTCCTGATAAAGTCTTCAAGGACAAGTTGATGACTCAGAAGCAATGGCAGCCATCACCATTCAATGTTCGGATGATGTGCTTGGACCCCGTAATTGCCGCTTGCGGCTATATTTATTATTATTTCTATTATTATTATGTTTGTAAGGGACCATTTTGCAATTTTGTATTTCTGCTGTTGGGTGGGTGGGTATGGGTTGGGTTATGGGGTAAGATATTTGTGTAATTTATTCTGTAATTTATCAACAAATGTTTGTAGTTTTAATGTCTTTGTGATTCGCGTGTGTGTGAACTTTGATTGGAAATCCTATACACCTGTAGCATTGAAAATGGTCCTTCTGGTGATACCATAGTTTGCATCAGGTGAGATGAGCTTAAAAGTTGGCTGGCGGGTGTGAATGGTAGACGCTGATTTGTTTGGGCTTACGTTATTTCTATGTGGATTTGTACCTTGTAAAACTGAGTGGAATTGACACGTTTAATAACGGAAGAAAAGGATTATCGTATTTTTTGGTTTGCATTCCTTGGTGAGCGCAGCGAGGTATGACATTTTATAAAATGTATAACCATGGAAATGTGTGAACGATTTTATTGTTGTACAATGTAAACTTTGTTGTTGATATTTTCATATAATGAGTTTGACTATGGAACAGGGTTGTGAAGTTTGTCGTTTGTATGTTTTGATAGAGTTTTCACTGTGCTGTATGGTGATTCGACGATATGGATTAAAGCTGCTGTTTGAACGAGCAGTTGCTGTGATGAACTTAAATAAAGAAACCTGACGCATCAGTTGAGACTCTCTGGATCCAAGGGCTGCTACAATGTTTTTTCTGCCCTAAAAGTGCGCGCACAGCAAAAATTATAGATGCTAGAGCTACCGAATTTGGTAGATAGGTTGCTATGGTCACCCACTACTCGGGTTAAAAAAATTACCCCGATTGGCCAGATGGTGGCGCTATAGTGAGACACAATGCGTTTTGGGCTATAACTCTTGAACCATTTGGGTAGAATCAAAATTCTTTTTCCCCCTGATTCCCTGGCTCCAGATGAACAAAAAAGAGTCTGGGACCAAAATGATGCGCCATATTGGATTTCCGCCATTTTGAATTTTTTGTAAAACCTTTAAAATCTATTTCCTCCTAGACGGTTTGTCCCATTTGCATGAAATTTGGTACACAGCATCTTCAGACCAATATAAAAATTTTTAAATTTAAATTTTTAAAATTTTGTATAAAGAAAGTTGCTACATTAAAAAACGTGGCCACAGTAAACCAATGAATCTTGCGGGTGTGGCCTCTATTGATATAATGAGCTATAACTCCTGAATGCAATGTCCAATCATCACCAAGCTTGAGATCCCTCATCTCCAGGCCATTAGACTCAAGCCTACCAAATATGGTGTAAATCCGTCCATAGGTGGCGCTATAGCAAAAAAATGGTCATAACTCCATTAAAACCAATAGTCCGACTAACTTGAAATTTTGCATGCTTTCTCTTGGTCAAAGGTCATAATAAAGTCTAAAAGGACAAGTTGATAGCTCAAGCAAGATGGCCGCCATCAGCCGATCAAATTTCAGCAGCCCTTAAACTGACTTAACTATGACCTATCACCATGAAACTTGGCAGGTAGGTTCCTAGAAAACATTTAAATCCCCATTACTCTGGCACGAAAGCAGATATTCCAACTAAATTTCTTGTGCTTCATCAAAGTTACGGATCCTAACTGGGAACTTATGAAACCTCTGCGTCAGCCATTTTGTGTTTCATCCATCTTTGATTTTGTCAAAAACACATTTAACCATCTCCTCCTAGAGTTTGCCACAATGTGCTTTTGTGTATTACGTCTTTGGATCATTGCTAGAGCTACCAAATTTGGCAGATAGGTTGCTATGGTCACCCACTACTCAGGTTGCAAAAATTACCCCGATTGGCAAGATGGTGGCGCTGTAGCGACACACAACGCGTATTGGGCTATAACTCTTTAACCGTTTGGGGTACAATCAAAATTCTTTTTCCCCTGATTTCCTGAGCTCCTGTTGGATTTTCTGCTATTTTGAATTTTTGTAAAACCTTTAAAATCTATCTCCTCCTAGACAGTTTGTCCGATTTGCACGAAATTTGGTACACAGCATCTTCAGACCAAGATCTACGATCCCAGTGTAAAGAAAGTTGCTACACTAAAAGATGTGGCCGCAGTAAGCCAATAAAATTAGTGGGTGTGGCCTCTATTGATATGAGATCTGTATAAAAATTACATGGCAAACTCACTTTCCACCACTCTCTCATTCAAAAACTACACTTTGCTACATTCCAGACAGCTACACCCAGATCAACATTCATTGACCCAGACACCTAGACTCAACTTTCACTGACCTGAGATGGCAAAAATCATTTGGCTTTTTCTAATGGCAAACATTCTTGCATATAATACATGTATTTCACAATGGCAAAAAACTGACATATTTAACATTTACATTATCTGTCCCTCTGTGATCAAGTTTGGTGCAAATCCATGAACGAGTGCCACTATAGCACAGAAATGGCCATATCTCCTAAACCAAATCCCTGCTGAAGTTAGAATTTTGTATGCTGCATCTTGGTCAAAGGTCCTGATAAAGTCTTCAAGGACAAGTTGATGACTCAGAAACAATGGCAGCCATCACCCGTTCAATTTTCGGCTGATGTGCTTGGACCCCGTAACCGTAATTGCCGCTTGCGGCTATATTTAGGGGTCCAAGCACGTAGTGCTGGAACCTTATTGTCACTGTAAAAAATGATTTGTTGTTTTAACTCAAAAAAGTGAGTTACCTGGTTGCCTTAAAATTTTGAGTTAATTGAAACTCATACAGTAAGTTAGCACAATGAAGCAATCAAGTTGCATCAATTAAAGATGGAATGTTGATCTGACTAATATTCTAAATCAGACAATGTTCTATCAACTAAAGACTCTTTGTTAACGTAACATTATCTTTAGTTAATGTGACTTGAAATTATATATCATATCAACTGATTTTGAGCATGGGGATGCATTGAGTCAACTCCCAAGTTCACGTTAACTCAACAAACAATACATTTGTAGTTGTACTTTTGTAGTTGTATTAATGTCTATTTTTAATTTGTCTTGACTAAGATCTTACTCAGGTTAACTACATATAGCTGGTTGTATAAACATTTCAAGAAATTGACTTGGTTGCCTTAAATATCTTAGTTCTCTTAACTCATCACTTAAGTTAACATGACAAAAGCCCTTTTCTATGCACTACCAGGTATTCTGACCAAACTGAATTGTATAATACACATAAATAACCAAACAACATGATGTACAAGAATACATAACACTTTTATTTCAGATATCCCCCTCCCCATGTATTTCTGGGTGTGTGTGAAACAAAGAGAGAAAAAGACAGACAGACCTTGCTTACACTAGGCCTATATAACAAAATGCAAATGTTAATCAAAACAATGACCACCTCTTACAACAATGTAATATGAGAGCGTGTTGAGTCTCTGAATAAGAAAAAAGTGTGTGTGTGTGGTGACATTACTTTAACTGCACAACAAAGTTGAAATGAAAGCAACATGAAATGATGCACATTTAGCAGTCGAACACATTAAAGGACAGGAGCACATGTGTAAGTGCATTAGAGATTGAGCCTTTATGAAAACTGGACAGCTCCTCTCCAATGACAAAGAACAATTAGGCTATGCTTGACTATTTGAGCCCATAACAACAATGAACATATGACATGCCAGCAACGGCAACTCTTGTTCTCAGATGTGTGTGCATATTGGGTGTGTGAAAAAGAACTGCACACCTGTTAAGAGACATGACAGGAATCAATTTTTAGGACTCCTTTTAGTCTATAGTCCAGCTCTAACAACTGGCCATACTCTTAGAGAGTTTTACACAGGAGTTTGTTCCGTAGTCCGTGAACTCTCGCAGAGCATGTGTCTCCACCAATGTTCATTACCACTTTCTGGATGACTTCGAATGTGTACCGTAACTCCTTGGGATAATCAATATTTAAGGCATATAGAGGACCAATAAGAAGAGCAAAGGCGTGTGGCACATCCTTCAGGTCATGAAGAACGATTTGCTCCTCCAAAACCAAGGCCACATCAATAATCTCTTTCGGGATAAGGCTGGCAGGATTCTCTTCTGTGACCACCAGGATCCCAACATTCATCCCTTCGACCGTCTTGTCTTCTTCATCAGTTGGCTAATCAGAGAACAAAGAAAGAAATTACAATGGGATACAAAACACAGCCTTCAACAGCATTTGTTGGTTAACAATGAATTCTCCACAGACTCAAGATGCATCCACACCTATGGGTGTCAGTGAAGAGTCTAATAACAGTAACATAACAGCTGTTTCAAGAATTCAATGGACCAAAAATTGTTTAGTTAGTATCTCTTTAAAGTGAATGATTTCACACTTTATTAGGAGCACTTAGGCCAGAAACAAAATGAACTAATAACCCATATGTAAATGTCTTATAGATTATCCAACAGTTAAGAAGGTATACAGGTACGTACAGGAACTGAAGTAAGTATAGGTGTTTTTTCTTATAGGTTATCCATCAGGTAAGTAGGCAGAGAGGCAGGGCAGGAATCTGGGAACATAAGGCAGACATGGACACAGTGAGCAGGTGGGGCCAATCCCGGAAGAATCGTCAATGCATGTGGCAGGCGGCTAGGCTACTTATGTACCTGTTGTGCTGTGGTTGGCGGCAATCATATGAACATTGCTCCTCCCTAACTTTCGTTATGAGCTGTATTAATCAATTTAAATTCATCACATTATTCAGAAATAATTAATTCAAATGGCTCCAACACCCATCTAATTGATTTGAAATTGCAGCATTATAGGTTTACCTAGTACATACACAAGATGTCCCTATTAAACTGCAAATTCGCTGTATAAACTGTAAACTGACAAATCAAACAACAAAGAGATGTTCACATACCTCACAGATCTTGAGGAACTTAGAGGGCTGCTCTCTAAGGAAGTAAGGAAGGCCAAGAAGGACAACTGCTCTCCTACGCTGGTTTGAGTTCTGCAATATAGGACACCGACCAGAATATTCTGAACAGAATCTCTGATCATCTAGTCTCATGGGTGTTGCATGAGAATTTGATTTCTAAAACACATGAAACACTGTGAATAAAATTTTGATTTAAACTAGAGAAAAACAAATGCTCACATCATCATCAAGAGACTGGACAAGGCTCTTGAGCACTTCAATGCTATGGTCCCTCGCCCTGTACAACCTTAAGAATCTTGGCACATACTCGTCAAGTCGATCAAAAAAGGTCTTCTTGAGGTCTATGGACAGTATACGTCTGAATTCTGCTGCAATCTAATCAAATGCCAGGCACACAACTGGAACATATTATTCATGTTGTGAGACAAAACAGAAAGAGAACACATCAGATTTTATGTTTTGAGACTAGACTAAGTCGATCAACTATCTTTACCATTTATGTTACAATGCAATTCTATGTTTTAAAAGTAACCCCTACTTCAAGAAAGGATACTAACCTGTCTCTCTCTAAACAAAGCAGGCCATCTGCTCTTCATATCTTTAACCAAAGGCGCGTCCTCGATCACTTTCTTTCACCTCAAAACAAATGTGCTGTCCATAAGGGCATCGACTTGCTTCCAGTCCACAGTCCTTTTGTTCATCTCACACTCTAAAGTACCTCTCTCCACTTCAAGACTGTTAGAGCTTTTCCACTGAGGAAAGTCAGGCAGAAAATTCACCTCTGACTTCTTGGGCTTCTTCATTGTTCTGACTTTCTCCCCGGATGCTGACCTCTTCTGGCTGTTTACAGTGAGCTCTGAACATCCAGCAATGCGCAGCTTCTGCCTAAAGTTCCCCATTTTAAACTTCAGGTTGAACTTCCAACCATACCATCCACACAAAGATCCAGGCTCCTTCAAGCATGGGTGTTTGTTGATCAGGGCTTTTGCAACAGTATTATATTCTTTGCCATTTGGATATGTCTTGATGGCATAGATAGCGTCTGCCAGCTTATCTAGAATGTCACTCTTCATATCTTTTGAGATGTTCAAGAGAAAGCCATCTTTGAAATATGCTTCATTCCCTTGCTTGAGCTTTAGCTCAACATCGGAGGAGAATGTTGGAATGACAAATGGATCCGGCCACTCTCGAGCATGGCTGCATGGTGAGTCTCCTGAAGAGGAGGTGTACAAACTAGCAGTGTCTAGAGAAGAGTCAGAAAGCTGGCTATCAACTGAGGACTCAGGGAATTTCTTCTGTATCACCTTTAGAGTTGCTCTCCCTTCAGGTAGGTCAGATATGTTGGTCAAATTGCAAAGTTCATTTTGGAAGGCTGGATCTTCAAACTGCAGGACCAAAATGCTCAGCTCTCGGCGTAGTATGTTGACCAGCACATCTACTGTCTCAGGGAGGCTTTCAAGGGAAATTCTTCTGATGTCATCAGTGGCAATAATCACTCGAAACAGAATGACTCCTCAATGTACTGAGAAGACACACACACACATACACAACCCCACACTCAGGTTTAAAGAAACTTCCCTTGGTATGTCAACATGTAAAGCAAGCAGTAAATCGATACATTCATATTACGATTTTCACAAACAACTATACAATGAAATTCTAGTGCTGTACCTCAATGGAGCAGAAAAGCTTTTGGAGAAATGAGATGCCATCCTTGAATGGTGTACAGTGAGAGTGGAGTGTAGTCATTCAGTTCCTGAGGGTCTATGATGGTGATGTCAGAGGCCTGGTTCTTGCACAGTTCAAAGCATCTGGGGTGCTCCACATACCATGCTGTATAAGGTTCAACAATGAAAGAAGCTTTTTGCGAAACAATGAGCACTTTGACTATCTTCCCAAAGTCAGGAAGCCCACTTGTTTGGCCAAAAGACACAAATATGCCCTCAGAATACTTCGTGCCATCTAAGGACGCAGTAGAGGTAAGACCAACAGACTCCACATTGTATTTCCTTTGAATAGCTGTCTTGATGGAGAACTCAGTCTGGTGAAACATTTGTGACATTCATCACCTCCAAAACTCGTTTTAAGATACTCGGCATTTCAAGATGGTAAGCAAGTAGGAGCTGATGTTGTGTGGACAGGGTGAGCAGTATGTTTCTGAAATTGTTTACATCTCGCGCAACCTTTTTAAAAAAACTGTGTTTGGCTTCAAAGCGGATGGTCCAAAAATCCACCAAGGGACCAAAGCACCGAACAAGGTGTGGATAATGTTCTAAATAATGGTGCTTAGGTCTCAGCTTTAAGCCTGGAAATACCTCCTGGAGTAAGTTCCTGTGGTCAGAGATTTTAGATTCCAGGTAGCACAGAGATTCATCTGTGAATTTTGAGCTAGAGAAGATTTCAACAATGTCCTTTAAGTCCATGAGAATGCCCCATGCTTTGTTATGCTCAGGCACTAAATGGCCAATCATCAGGGGAAGCGCAGCAGAGTCCAATTCTCATGACCATTGCCCCCGATAGATCCATTGACATGGAAAGTTTTGGGTATTTTCTGAGGTCGGTTAAGTTTATCAGCAAAACTGTAAGGGAATGTCTGAATTACACTGTTCAGTTCATCTAGTGTGAAGAAGTTGCTAGAAATTAAAGCCCGTAAACAAATACCCAGCTCCACTGGAACTATGCCCTTGAACAAATCATGTAAAAAGTCTGGAGGGAATCCTCTTGCAGTTTGAAAATAAGACAGTTTGTTCAACACACAGCCCCTCTTTACACTATCAACACTCCCCAAATTTTCATTATGTTGCAGTTTAGACACACAGCTATCAAGAGACTCTTGGGTTCTGAGGGGAAATTTTCCACTACCGACTTTACAATCTTGTATGTCCTCCCGACTGGCTAAGCAAAATCTACAGAATTTGAATGTACTGAAACTTTCCTGGAACCCAGCTAAAGAGTGTGCCCCAAGGTTATCAGAGGATACATAAAGTATTGTGCCAGTTACACTTGCTCCAAGTCTCTGTACAAAAAGGCCCTGGTTTTCAAGCAGCTCAATATCTTTCACAAGGGGCTCAAGAATTCTATCATATCCAAAAGTTTTCCTCACCAGCAAGGAGGTGGTTCTCTTTTCGATTCAAACTGCCGTAAAATGATCTGTACTGACCAGTTTGTGAGCTTGAGCTACTTTCCTGCAGAACTTTATCGAGTACTTCGTTTCGATTTAGCAACTCGGCGAGAACACGTAAAATCGGGACATAAATAAAGTTTCTCTTTCTGGGAGCATCTAGGACGTACTCAACAGGTTCAATGACAGTGAAATTTTCTTTATAGAATGTAGACCTCTTATGAGTAGTGCTCAGTGGACCTCCTTTTGATAGGATTTTTAAGGGATTTGTTCTCTGAATAATCTCAGACACCAAAGTCAGTATAGAGGTATCAGGGTTACAGTTATGCTGCTGTAATACGTTTCTAATTGACCTTGTGGGAGAATCTTCAGCTATAAGGCTAATTTGATAAAGCTCATCCACTACCTCTTGAATTGCCAATTTAGAAATGTGCAAGACTGTTTGCATTCGTAAGAACAAGGAAGCGAGAGCGCACTTGATTGAATCCTCACTGTCGTCTTCCTGGAGTTCACTCTCGTCATCAAAAGGTACATCAATATCAATTCCTGTATGTTCAGCTTCTACAACAGGATTGGGGTCCTCCCTTCCATAACGAATAAGCTCAAGTCTTAAATTGTCTATACCAGAGGCATGATGATACCTGCTCTTGTGAGCTTTAAAAGTGTTATATACATTTGACTTGAAGGAACACTTTTTAAAAGGGCAGTTCACAGTTTTTGTTTTTAGCATGCCTTCCCAAGTGAACAAAGTACTTAGTCAAGTTGGAAGGCTCACAAAAATTACATAATTCACACAGCAACTGTGTGTTTACTGGTGCTGAGTCTAAATGTCTTTCATGCT
This sequence comes from Megalops atlanticus, assembly GCA_019176425.1. Lineage (NCBI taxonomy): Eukaryota > Metazoa > Chordata > Actinopteri > Elopiformes > Megalopidae > Megalops > Megalops atlanticus. The sequence continues at coordinate 25,420,554 of CM032896.1, forward strand.
GGGCCACCAAATGTCTTTTTAAAGCCACCTGAGTTCCGAAGGTACAGGGACAGTCCCAGCCCTATCCCTATCCCAGCCAACACATCCAAGTGGGGACCACATGGGCTTTACCTGGGTTAGGTGGGCTTCAACTGGGCATGGGCTCAGAGTGGGCTTTTAAGTGGGTTGGCGTTGGGGCCCACATGGGCAACCCATGGGCAAGAAGGACGTCTCCGTCCCTGCATCGATTATCGGGGCCTCAACACTATCACGGTGAAGAACCGCTACCCCCTCCCGCTCCTGTCCTCGGCTTTTGAGCCTCTGCAGGGGGCAACCATCTTCACCAAGCTCGACCTCCGCAGCGCCTACCACCTGGTCCGCATCCGGGAGGGAGATGAGTGGAAGACAGCGTTCAACACCCCTTCCGGTCATTATAAATATCTGGTTATGCCGTTCGAGTTGATGAATTCCCCCGCCGTGTTCCAGGCTCTCGTCAACGACGTCCTACGGGACATGCTGAACCGGTACGTTTTCGTCTACCTGGACGACATCCTGATCTTTTCTCGCTCCCTGCCCGAGCACGTCCAGCATGTTCGTCGTGTTCTCCAGCGCTTGCTGGAGAACCACCTGTATGTGAAGGCAGAGAAGTGCGAGTTCCACCATGACACCATCTCCTTCCTGGGCTTTCTCGTCACGGCGGGGAGCATGCAAATGGACCGGCAGAAGGTCCGGCCGGTGGAGGAGTGGCCCCACCCCACCTCTCGCCGGGATCTGCAACGTTTTCTGGGATTCGCTAACTTCTACCGGCGCTTCATACGCGACTACAGCGCTGTCGCCGCCCCCTTCACGGCCCTGACATCTGTCAATCGAGCTTTCTCCTGGTCCCCGGCAGCTGAGGAAGCATTCTGCGAGCTGAAGAGCCGTTTCGCCTCTGCGCCCATTCTCACCCAGCCTGATCCTGCCTGGCAGTTTGTGGTGGAGGTGGATGCTTCTGACGTGGGAGTGGGGGCTGTATTGTCGCAAAGGGCAGCGGACGACAAGCTTCACTCCTGTGCTTATTTCTCCCACTGCCTCACGCCCACGGAGCGTAACTACGACAGCGGTGAAGCTGGCTCTCGAGGAGTGGAGACATTGGCTGGAGGGGGCGAGGACGCCATTCCAGGTTTGGACCGATCACAAGGACCTGGAGTACATCAGATCGGCCAAGCGCTTAAACCCCCGACAGGCCCGCTGGTCCCTTTTCTTTTCCCGGCTTGACTTTACTTTGTCTTACCGGCCGGGAACCAAAAACGGGAAACCCGATGCCCTCTCTCGCCGGTTTGCGCCAGCAGAGACGAACCCGGAACCCTGCACCATCCTGCCTGCCCGATGCATGGTCGCGGCGACGCAGTGGGAGATAGAGACCACCGTCTGCACCGCCCTCCGCTCCGAGCCGGGTCCTAGCTCCTGTCCCTCCAACTGCCTGTTTGTTCCTCAGTCCGTCCGCTCCCAGGTCCTTCAGTGGGGACATTCTTCCAAGCCCGCCTGCCATCCCGGCGCCCGACGCACCACGGCATTCATCAGTCGGCGGTTTTGGTGGCCCACCATGGGGGAGGATGTCCACAGCTTCGTTTCCGCCTGCTCAGTCTGTGCCCGGAATAAGACGTCCAACCAGCCGCCCGCTGGCCTGCTACAGCCCCTGCCTGTCCCCCGTCGACCCTGGTCCCACATCACCCTGGACTTCGTCACTGGCCTGCCTCCGTCGGACGGCAACACCACTATTCTCACCATCGTGGACCGATTCTCCAAGTCCGTTCACTTCGTTCCGCTACCCAAGCTGCCCTCCGCCAAAGAAACCGCACAGCTGCTTATACACCACGTATTTCGCTGCGGTCTGCCCACCGACGGGTGTCTGATCGGGGTCCCCAGTTCACCTCCAACTTCTGGAAGGCGTTCTGCAGACTGCTGGGCGCGACGGTCAGCCTGTCTTCCGGATTTCACCCCCAGTCCGGTGAAAGCCAGACCGAGCGGGCGAACCAGCAGCTGGAGACAGTACTACAATGTCTGACCTCCCAGGAGCCGTCGGCTTGGAGCCAGCACCTGCCCTGGGTGGAGTATGCCGTAAATTCCCTGCCCTCGTCGTCGTCGGGGCTGTCTCCTTTTCTGTGTTGCCTAGACTACCAGCGTTTCCTACCGTTTCCTGCCCAGGAGGAGGAGGTCGGCGTCCCCTCTGTGGTTGCGTTTGTCTGACGTTGCCGCCGCACCTGGAGACGCGCACGGCTCACCCTGCTGCGATCCGCTGCTCTGGCCAAAAGGTACGCCGACCGCCACTGCTCCAAAGCCCCCCACTACCGCCAGGGACAGCGAGTGTGGCTCTCCACCAGGGATCTTCTCCTCAGGACTGACTCTCGCAAGCTCACTCCCCGCTTCATCGGGCCGTTCCCGGTTGCCAGGGTAATCAGCCCCACGGCGGTCCGTTTGAAGTTGCCGCTCTCGCTCCGTCGCGTCCACCCCACCTTCCACGTCTCCAGGGTCAAACCCGTTGTCAGCAGCCCTCTCTGCCCTGCACCCCGAGCTCCTCCTCCTCCCCGTCTGGTCGACGGGGCCCCAGCCTACACCGTCCGCCGCTTGCTCAAGGTCCGACGCCGGGGGCGTGGTTTCCAGTACCTGGTTGACTGGGAGGGCTACGGTCCTGAGGAGAGGTGCTGGGTCCCGGCCCGGAACATACTGGACCCTGCCCTTATCCGTCACTTCCGCCGCCGGAACCCCGACTCGCCTGCCGTGACGCCCGGTGGTGTCCGTGGAGGGGGGGGTACTGTCAGTGCCCCGGCCCCCTAGCTGTATATTTGTTTTCTTCCCCTGTCCATGTGCTTTTGTTTTCCTTGTGTTCTAGCCCTGCCCCTTTCCCCGCCTGCCTCGTTGCTTCATCGCCACCACCTGCCTGCCAGCTCACCTGTTCCCATCACCTCGTCTGCTCTGCCCTATTTATGCCCTGCCTGTTCCTGTCTCGTTGCTAGTTCGTAGCAGTGTTGTTCCTGACCTGTTTCGTCCCCGCCGTTTGTTTCCTTGTTGCTTTGCTGTGCTTTTCGATCTCGCCTGTGCCCCGACCTGGTTTTTCTGCCTGCCGTTTTTGCCCTGTTTGCCTGTGCGCCTGCCTGCCCCGTTCCTGACTCATCTTCTGCCCGTCTGTCTACCTGTTCCTGACTCTGCCTGTTCCTGACTTCGCCCCGGATTTGCCCACGGCCTGCTTACCTGTTGCCGACCCTGCCTGTTCCTGGCTCTCAATCTCTGCCTGCCGTACCCAATAAAGACGCCCTTAACCCTGATCGTGCGTGGTCTGCTCTTGGGTCCCTCGTCTGTGTCGTAACATGAATATACATGGGCTGGAAATGGGCATACCATTTAGACAGCGAACATGGGTACTGGATGGGTCCCAAGTGGGCTACATTCTCCAAAGTGAAAAGAACAGAAAATGAAATGAAACTGTATCTAGCAAAGTGATTTGCATATATATCCACCGTTGAAAACATTTTTTTATTGTTGTTGTTTTGACACTTGGGCTAATGCGCAAATGTTATAGCT
>CM032896.1:25424593-25487342 GCA_019176425.1 Megalops atlanticus
AATAATAATATTAACCCCAACGGATACAATAGGGCCCTTCGCACACTCAGTGCTTGGGCCCTAATAATCCTCATGAAAACAATAGGGCCTTGCACCTATGGTGCATGCGCCCTCCGGTGGACACCCGAGGCGCAGCACCTTCGGGGCTCGGGCCCTAATAATCCTTATGAAAACAATAGGGCCTTGCACCTATGGTGCATGCGCCCTCCGGTGGACACCGGAGGCGCAGCACCTTCGGTGCTTGGGCCCTAATAATAATAATCACAACGGATACAATAGGGCCCTTCGCACACTCAATGCTTGGGCCGTAATAATAATAACCACAATGGACACAATAGGGCCCTTCGCACACTCAGTGCTTGGGCCCTAATAATCACAACGGATACAATAGGGCCCTTCGCACAGTCAGTGCTTGGGCCGTAATAATAATAATAATCACAACAGATATAATAGGGCCCTTCGCACACTCAGTGCTTGGGACCTAATAATAATCACAACGGATACAATCGGGCCCTTCGCACACTCAGTGCTTGGGTCCTAATAATCACAACGGATACAATAGGGCCCTTCGCACACTCAGTGCTTGGGCCCCAAAAAAGACACAATAATTGCTCATGAAACACCTAGAAGATCAGATTGTACAGAACCTGGTTACCTCACTTATTGGCATTCTTCTGTGTGGTTTCCAGACCAGACTTAACTAAACTGGACTGGAGTCCATCTGTAGTGGAATCATCAAAGTGAGGTCTCTGCTAGCCATGCCATTGTGGTGGGTGGCTATTCTGTGTGTGTCCAGCTCTGCCTAGGAGAGGCTGGATGCCATTGTTGCCTGAGGGGACCAGGCCCTGGCACAGGTTCGGACTGTGCAGTGGCCAACAGCATGTGAGCACATTCAAGGCACTCGAGTTTGGACTGGGGCAGAACTGATGCCCCTTCTAGGTTTAAAAGTGAAACCATTGCTTGTTACAGCTGTGCTGTGTAATCTTTTTATTATCCTCCACTGTATGATGTCAAAGATGACAGGAACCTTCCTCTCAAAGTCACATAGACAAATATAGACAAAGTAAGGACCATTTCCAAACAGAGCATCGGGGAGCTTGCTTTAACTGCTGGGGTCAAAAAAAAGGTGTGCAGATATTTGGAATGAGATGTCCTTGGAAGAAATTATTTTAAACCGACTTTTAGATTTAAATTATAAGGAAAATATTTCTACCATATTTGAACAGTGTTTGAGAAGGAGCAGGGGAAGGAATTAGATGTTCATTTTCTGTGACATTATTTGTCACTTAGGGCTGTAATATACTGTTACCAATGTTAAGGGACATAGGAAAGTAGGGCTTAGAAAGCAGCATTTTCAGGTGTGCAGTGGTCAGTAGCACTTAGCAAACCTCAGTGCTTTCAGTTAGTGCTGGTGGGGTTAACCATCAGAGGGTTTATGTCCCCTCTTGGTTTAACTGTCATGCTGTGAATGTGTTGTGTCACTTCCTGGTATTTTTTTGTAAATCATTGTATTTATCTCATTAATACCTCAAGTTAATGAAAACATGCACAACAGCAACAAAACCCTGGAGTACAGCTGCAGTTTGCGAGTGCAATTCATGCTGTGTATAAATTTGCCAGACTGATTGTATAAGTATTCTAGAGTGCAGAATTTCCTGACTCCGGTCAGCATATCAGAGGGAGGGCTGTTTGCTGGGTAAAGCCACAGATGGCTGCAATCCAGTCATTTCCTGCATGTACAGAGAAGAGCTGGGAACACACCAGATATTCGGTCAACATACTCCAACAGTATAGTTGGACAGGGTTGGCTGAGAATCTCTGATAAACACATACTGGAATACACAACCCTATGAACTATGGGTAACAGCTTATTTGTAATGATGGGTTAATTGACCTCAGGATCTCAAGCCTTTCAAAGCAGGAGTGTTACAGAGCAAAGATTCAAGTGCTCAGTTGAAGCAAGGTCTTTACATCATTAAATTTTAACGTTGTATCCTGTAGGACAGTTTGCCGAATCTCAACACTGGGGATTTCAGAGTGTCAGCTTTGCTACTTTAACTTACACAGACACACATCTGAACAGGGCAGATGTCACTTTTATTTAAACTCATCTACACCACCCCGAATTCTCCCATGTGTGTGCTGAAGTACAATGCAATACACTGACGTTGTATGTGTGAATCCAGAACATGCATTATGAGCCTTGTAAGTAAAAATGTGCACTATCACAATGGAGTAAATTAACCAATTAAAGAAACAATGGACATTATTACTGTGCAACAATTTCTTTCCTAATGTTTGAAATTTCCCTAAGGCTGTATTTTATTTCCATTGACAACTTAATAAATTACTTGTTAAGAGCAACACCCCAATAAAAACATCACTGACAGATGAGAATATACTGTAAATACATTACCTTGACACTTGTTCATATTTACAGTGTTGAAACCATAAATAATAATAGTAATATTTATAATAACATATAAATGCTGGGGATAATTTAACTGATAGAATTAATGACTGTTCATAAATGAATTAAATCGAGTTACAATGTTTCATTAAGTGTCAACCAAAGTTTATTCAAAAACATTTTTCAGTTGGTGTGAATGTATATGAGATAATGGCATGAATAGCATTGATAAGCTTACTTATTGTGTCCTGTCAAAGACAGTTATACTATGTAATTTCTCAGACCTGTGTTATGCTGTAGCGCTCTACATCCTCAGACCCACAAAAGGTTTCATTGACTGTGAAGTGTGTCATTGAATGAAATGGTGGATTAAGAATGAGCAGGCCATCTTAAGATGTGCTGTAACACTTCCAATGAACCCCAGAAGTCATTCTTGACTCAAGCATTAACACATTTGAAACTTCAAGTTCCACTGCAGTGTCATTGAAACAGTAGATTAAGTTTGAGGACACAGTTTTAGTAGACTCATAACACAATAAATGAGCTTGAGTACCTCTTTACTAAGAGATTACACATTTGAAACTTCCAGGCACAGGACTGGATCATGTGACGTGCTGGTTCATTGCATTTGGACAGTGTTACAATACTACCAAACATGGTCAACTTCAGTTCATTCATGTGTTAAAACACTAAAGATGGCCTGCCTCAGTTAAATCTACTGTTTCATTACTGCAGTGAGACATTGTTTAACTCCTCTACATTGCACCATCCATGTATTGTTTGAACTTGATCATCAAGAATATGAAGTTACATATAACCTACAATGTGTGAATTTGGAACATGCCATTGTCATCTTGTGCTTTTGTCATACATTTTATATAAAATTGCAATAAAGAATACTGACACATTAGCTGAAAGACTAATATTATGTACATTATTTTATTTCCAAACATTAATTTACATTACATTCCTTCAAAAATGTAACGTCCACATGTATGTTATTTCTAGTGACATGCAAAAAAATATTTCGGCACAGTTAACAAGGAGAGCACAGAAATATCACCTACAAAATTGATCAGACTGAGAACTGTTCTTAGCATGTGTTTGTCAACTTGTTTTTGGCCTTTCATAACTGTGGCTTAGACTTGGAACAGAGGTTAAGACATGTAGTTCTAATGCATCACTTGTCATAGGTGATCAAGTCTGCTTTTCCCAGGTTTCTTTCTCAACTCATTGTATCATCTGAATGATCAGTATTCTTCCAAATTAAGAGGAACAAATACAAAATACATAAATAAAAAGTAAAAAGCCTCCTGTAAAGTTAATGCATTCCCTGCTTTGAGTTAATCAAATAATTCAAAATCGCTTAAGTATGGACAGCTTTGATATTCACAGGATGCTTGTTTATGTCAGATACAATTATGGTGTGTATTTTTTCTTAAATTCTCCATGGGTGCTGCATGAGTGTGATTTAATTAATTAAATGATTAAATTATTTAATTTAATTTACTATACTAATTACTTAATAATTAGCTCTGAAATATACTTACAAACCCACATTGTTTCAGTGACTCTAGAGCCAGAGCATTTGCAGGGAGTTTACATGACTTAACACTCTCCTCAAACTATCCTCAAACTAAGATGACATTTCACTGACCCTCCAGAGGGACCAGAAGTTCATCTGAGTGTTTTAAAATTTGCTCTTCACGTAATGGTAAAAAACAGCAAATTATGTTTTTAAAGTTCACAGGTAGATGTGACCATAGGAAAACTGAGCGATTCATTGAACTTCTGACCCATTTCATTTTTCTGGGTATTTCATGGAATCCATGAAACTATCGTTGTTCCTATAAAACAGGTGTTGCCAGTGGCTGTAGTTGTTTTACTAAAGCACTCATTAAATGCATTTGCATGTGAAAATCTGAAGATACGTGGTTAAAAAGGACATCATGTTGCTCTGTTTTGGCATTGCAAAAGACATAACCAAATATTAGCTTAGGACAGGAGACCTCGATCTACTGTGTGAGACCACTTTCATTTAATTTCAGAGTTTATTTCCACTTTCAGAGGTGACTGTCTGCTGTGTGCTCAGTAGCTAACATACAGCATAAATCCCTCTACAATATGGAGGCACTGGAGGACAAAGCATCCTTACACATGCTATGTCCTCCACTACAAGGTATGTACAACACAAATGATTCTAAATTATTTTAAAGTGGATTTATCTGAGCCAAAATAACACTGTACCAAGATGAATGAAACACAAAACCATTAAAATGGTGGCATCCCAGGACAGCACAACCAAAGCTAAGGTAATGTCTGATGTGCACCACAGCTCATTTGTGAATCCTACTTCAGATGTGTGGGCATCTATGAATATAAACCCATTGCTTTGTGACAGAGAAGAGTAAAATGTCCACTGTTCTCCTGAGGAGTTCCACGTTTTCCCAAACACACATGGCAAGTCATCTCATGGCCCCTTGAGGAATCTGTGAAAAGGTCACTGCCCTTGTCATGGATAATGTTGCCAATATGGTAGCGTTTGTGTGGAAGCTTGGAATATGGCACATGTCCTGTTATGCCCACACCTCAAACCTTGAATAAATGATTATGCTCGCAAAACAGCGCAGATTGTTTGTAGTTTGTGTGCTTGCGACAACTACAACGTGAGATTGTTTAATTAACAAGGATGGCATTTATCAATTTAAATTACGTGAAATGCTCATGACACATCACAGCTTTTGTGAGGTCTGTGTTCTAAACATTATTTTTCATTGCACTCAACCTAACCTAAAAGTTTATTCTCAGTAATTTAAATCGATTTAACTAAATTTAGCTCCGTTTTGTAATCTGAATTTTGTAACACAAGAAAGCTATAATGTGAAACATTAAAGAGAAAGCTTTGGGATTACTTGCCACTTAATTATTCAAATTGCCATCCTTGTTAATTAAACAATCTAATGCTGTAGCTTTCACAATAGCACACAAATTTCAGATAATCTGCGGTGTTTTGCGAGCATAATCATCTAATTTCCTCAGTTTAGCAGTACACTCATCCTGTTCTTTTTTCCTTCCTCTTTTGAGCGCTGCTTTTTTGTTTGGACTTGCTTACTATTATGCTACTAACTTATCATTTGCTGAAGAACACTTGCTTCTTGCTAAAAGGTTGAACCTTGAGAAAAAATTTACGTCACAACATCCACGCAAATTATCACAATGACAGGGAGCAAGGTCATTAGACAAACAAATTAGCATTTCCCAGCAAGCCTTCTTCCTTCGTAACTTTTGAGAAGAAAGCAAACAGATTAAATGAGTGGTGGGTAGAAATAATATTTCTTTTTAAAAACACAGTTTGCAGTTTTGGAACATTTCAATAAGGACAAATAAAAATACATAAAAATAGGCTATGACTCAAAACCGTAAGTGTGATACATGAGCTGGGGAGGTGGTATATATAGCTATCACAATTATAAGTAATTTTAGTGATATTGTTGAATGGCTACTTTGAAGACTGCATGAAACAGTCAATGTGCAAGAGGGCCCACCTACAATAATAAAGCAACAAAAAATCGCCTTCCTACATGGGCCCCTGACAGCTTCTGGTTGCATCATTGATAGTGCTTGTGTCCCAGTAGATGATGGAAAAGAAGTCTACACAACTCACAGGAAGATGGTGCTCTGCTCTCCAGCCCAGTGTGGCTTGATGAATCCCACTCCATGTTCTTGCAAGGAAGCAGACACACACTTGCTTCTGCATGTGTCAGATGCTGTTCAGAATGGTTGCAAGAAGGTGACTATTCATACTGTAGACAACTGACATTGTTGTCCTGGCCATGGCCATGTTTAGGAAGATTGAACCAGAGGAAATGTGGATTGCTCTTGGTACAGGCACCAGCTTCAGATACATTGGGGTTCATGAAGTGGCCAACAAGTTGGATCCAAGTACCTGTGCAACTCTCCAATTGTTCCACGCACTTATGGGATGTGACACAGTCTTAGCATTTGCTGGAAGAAGAAAGAAAACTGCATGGGAGACTTGGAACGTTTCCCCTGAAGTGACTGAGGCCTTCAATGAGCTCATGCAGATGCAAGGTGATGTGAGTGAGCTGTCCAAGTCACTGTTGGAGTGCTTTGTGGTGCTGATGTACGATAGGACAAGTGACACCATGGAGGTGAATGAGGCTAGAAAACAGCTCTTTACTCAGAAATCCAGAGCTCTGGAGAACATCCCACCCACAAAGGCTGCACTAGAGCAACACATTAAGCAGGCCAATGTCTGGAGCAAAGCTTTAGTACCTGACCCTGAGCTGCCAAGCCCTTCTGATTGGGGCTGGGTGAAGGAAGCAATGGGATGGCAGCCACTGTGGACCACCCTTCCAAAAGCCTCACAGAGCTGCTACGAACTTATCCATTGCGACTGCAAGAAAGAATGTACTACGCGCTGCAAGTGCAAAAAGGCTGCGTTCAAGTGCACGGCCCTTTGCTCATGCTCAGGAGACTGCTAGGCTTAGAAAGGACACGCATGACCACACTGAACTGATAATGTCATCGTAGGGTGGTTTAAGAGATGCCAACATGACAACAACATTGCTCAGTCAAATTTAACACGTCAAATCTACCTTGTATGAAGTCCACTTTTTGGTTTTTGTGTGTGTGTGTGTGTGTGTGTGTGTGTGTGTGTGTGGCGGGGGGTTTCCCCCATTTGTTCATGTTTTACTTTATTAAAACCGAGTTTACAGCAGTTCTGTGCAATCTATGTGTAACAAGAGCATAAAAATAAAGCATAATTGATGTATACCGCCTTTACGCCTGCAAAAAAGTGAAAAAAATGTAAATTTGACAGCCTGAAATTCGTTTGCCCGCTGCCTAGTCCCAAAGGTCAAATCTGAAATGCCTCCACATCTGAAAATAGACTTTCATGCTTTAGTCATAAAATGCTCAATGCCTTCCATATACGAGCTTATCTGCTCTACTATCACTAAATGGGTATGATAATACCCATTTAACTGTACACACGAAAGGGTTAAGCATAATAGTGAATGGGATTTGAGGTACTAAAAGCATGCACCTGTTCCCTATTGGATGCTCCACCCTCCCACCTAATGATCATTCCCGTCACACTTAATTTCTTTCCAAAGCTAAGTACAGCCCCCCACAAGGCTTGACTCTTATGCCCTTTGTGTTCTGTCATTATATGTTACTGGTTGGAAGGTGGAACTGTATATGCATGCTTTCAGTGCTTTATCAGGTTGCAGCAACATATTTATCAAATCCTGGCTCACATGACGACATACAGATGTAGTGGATAGGCCCATAGACTTGCCATGGGTTTGAGTTAAAATGCTTTACTTGTGATAAAATATTAGCAATAATTCTTAGTACACCATTTCAGTTACTCTCCACTTCTCAATAGCAGAATAGCATTAACTTCCATTAACAACCTGATTACACATTTGTTGTTTAGTGCTTAAACCAGGAATTGACAGATAACCAATGCTAAACCGACTATGCACAATATACAATTGTTGATTTTGTCAGATATACAGTACCAACCAAAAGTTTGGACAGGCCTTTATCTCTTTATTTTTCATTATTTTCTTAATCAGGTGTGCCCAAACTTTTGACTGGTACTGTATGAATCAATAGGCAGTCAGTACAGCACAGGCAAACCAGCCACAATACATCGTTCAGTGATAACTAAGTGAATGTGGTACAGGGGTCCATTCAGTGATGAGTGCATTGAAGAAGTGTCTTCAGTGATGACTGGAAGAGTGCAGTGCAGGAGCGCGTTCAATGATGACTGGTTGAGTGTGGTGCAGGAGTGCATTCAGTGATGACTGCGTGATTGTAGTATATAGGTCTGCTGTGATGAATGAGTAATTCCAAAGGAGTAGTGAAAATTGGACCTACTTCTCAAAAGTTCAAATCTTCAGTAAATTGGTATATGGGTGCCTGGGAATTTTTTTAGACAAGGAACACATTACGTCAGTGTGAGACGGGATTCTTAAGGAAATCTTCAGCAGACTTCAGGGTTCCCGCCTTTTTGGGTCTATATGATAAGAGGCAAACACTCTCTGCCTGCACAAGTGTAGCCAGTAACATCATGGATATGTCCAGAAATGCTTCAAAAACTAAAAAAAAAACATCTCTCTGGGTGTTTGTGTCATTTGTGGTTGTGAATAACAGTTAAGCCCAGACCCAAGTGGTATTGTTAATTCCTCAGGTGTGATTAGGCAGTTAAGGCCTTCTGGCATTCTACCTCTATCTCCCTCAGAAATAGAGGGGGGGACTGAAGTGTGAGTACCATCAGCTACCACATAAAGTGACTCAAGAGAAGCCTGCCATAGGCACTGCTGCTTCTGACTCCCTTTTTTGCTTTTTAGTTTACAATGCATGCATTTTTACATCACATTCTTTTTGGTGTCACCTGCAAATCTGCAGCCTTTTGCTGGATGTTCCTAAGAAAATTGTGTGTAAAAAAACTGAAAATGTGAAATAGAAACAGTCTCTTCTAAAAATGTAACATTATTTTAATCGTCGATAGTGGCATTTCTTGTACTCTTAATGTTTTGTTTTTCCTTCCTGCTTCTACATGTGTATATACACACATGTACCTGAGTGTATTTGCATACTACTTTGTGTGTGTATGGTGAGGCAGCAGGAAACTGTTACGGTTGAAGTCCTGCCTCTGAGGCAGAGCTACTAATATCCTGGGATATGAGCTTCCTAATGCAGGATCTAATAATGCAGTAAGTTGTTGGCAGCACAGATGTTCCAATGACCAGATATTCACCTCCTGCATTCCTTCTGTCCTCCTAGGAGCTTCCATTTGGTAAATGAAAGTTCCAGTGCTGTCTGCATTCCTATGTTGACTATAGATGTTCTTTAGAGGACCCACCTTCAAGAATGTTCATGAGCCAGGATATCAGAATACTTACAGCTTCAAAAATGACAAAGACAGACCATTCAGTGTAAACCACAGGTCCATATACACAACACATGTGGCAGGTTCAGGTTATGAAGACCAATTGTATTTTAGGTCTGTAACTCTAAGATGAATGTTCAACTGAAAAAAGCGCCTCACAATGAACCAGACTAAGAGAAACTCCCATCTGTGCTGTGTTTTTGATATCTCCACACCCTGCAATGATTTCCCCAGAAGTTATAAACCAACACGTAACCCTTGGAGGTGGACTGCTGGCTGAATAGGTGCTTTTAGAACCAATGAATATTAATCCCACTGTGGCATCAATGTGCGTGGCATTTCTGCCACTACAATGAATGTGATCTTACCCCTGCTCTCCAGTACGGAGTACAACGATCGATTTTCTCTTCCAGAACCAATGCTTGGAAGCACTGGGTTCAGATTGATCAAAATAAAGCTGTAAACTGTCTGTTTTAAGGCTGTTCCACTCTGCTGCCGCATTCACACCACAAACCCCAGGCTGGCTGGTTTTGGTTGTCTAGAAGCTTGACCTTCTGCTGCAGTCATCTGAGATTCCACCAAGGATATCATGCTGGTAATCTTTCAGAGTGGTGTCTACATCCAAGGCAAGGGACAGAGTGGCTGCGGACTCGCTTCCAATGTTGAGGGTCCCTCACCACAACACCAGTACCTTGCCAATGTGCTAGACTGCAACTGTGTCCATAACATATGCACAATGTAGCAAATCAGTTTTCAATGATGGCAAGAGAGTTCCAGGGATATTTCCCTTTCATTTTCTTATTTTCAAGTGAGCGAGAGCATGCTCAGTTCATACATAGGCTTTAAAACATATTTGTTTTAAAACATATTAACTTTTTTGGCCGTTTTAATTTTCAGACCCGTAATTAGATTTTTTTTTTTTTCTTTTTACTGAGTTTTGTATTTGATATTTGTTATACATACAGAGCGAATTCAGCATGCTCACTGAGTATTATTATGTAAAGCAAAGTTTTCAAGAGGACACTTCTGATTAAAGAATTAAAGACTAAAGCATTTTATTGAAATTATACATGTATTAATGAACACATTTCCTTCCAGTCACCCATCCTTTCTTTCACTCTTTCTCAGTCCAAAGACAGATGCTTTCTGAGCATAAGGAAATGTTTCATACATTCTGCAATAATCAGGTCACAAGCACGTTTACTTTGTTATGGGTTACATGGTATGGGACACAGTCAAATATGGCCACATTTTGGCTTTGCTTCAACTCTGGTAACCCCTATATATAATATGAGAGAATATAAAATGACTCTGTTTGGAAGGCAAGCATTTAGAAAACTGACAGTACAGCGTGCTGGACATTTTTTAAGATAACTGGCTGCGATTGATAGGACACCAGAGGACAGCAGTGCCAAAGCGAGGATTTTCTTTTCCATTGTGTGATATACCTTATTCGGCAGCTATTGTGGGTTTCTGTTCCTAACATTCTACCTGAACTCTGACCCCCCCACTTTTCAATTTGAGCTAGAACATGCTGCCACTCACACAAATTTGTTCCCTTGTTCACAGGCATCAGTGTGAAGCAGGTGCTGCATAAATCCACAACTCTTTTTATGGCCTGGATGCAGTAATGTAATCTCCTGTAGCTACTGTCAAGCCCATCCTGATGATATACAGACCAACTGAGGTGTGTAGCGCCTGCTCTGAAGTGATGTTCCTGGAGCAGCCACACTCTTCTGTATAGATGTGCACTAAGGTGGACAGGGATCAGGTACACCCATATCTGCTCTTCTGATTAACAAGGGGTGAGTCAGAGGCCTTAACATTACTCATCTCACCTGTAAATCTCTTCCTCCTGTCTTTTTGACAATGTGGCAAATGATAATACAATGAGGACTTGCTTACTTAGTGAAGAAGGGAAAAAATGTTAATGCCAGTGGTTAGATTGCACCAGAAATGACATTATGACACGTATTCATGAATTGAACAAAAAAAATATTTTGAGCTAAAGTATTCATTTTAAAAAGAATGACATTACGTCTATTTACAATTAAATGGTGGCAACTCTAAGATTCTGGTCATCTGCCAAGGCTCCAGGGTCATACCCAAGCTGTGTGGCACTGCTCGAAACTATTGTGACAAAATACTAGAAGTCACAGTAGCAGAAGACCAAAGCAACATGCCTCTCTCTTCCTGGCTGCTGTGCTCTGTGTTCATAAAGTCTCTGAAAAGGCAGGTCTCCCGCTGCACGATCCAGTCAGTCACAATCAGTCTGAGCGCCGTTGGTCACCATCGGTCACGGCCGGTCGGCCAGCAGCTGCTGGAATACCTTGATCAGGCCTTGAAAGTTGATTCTCTTCTCTGGTGCACTCTCCCAGCACCTCCTCATCTGGGCGTAAACCTGCATCCAGCACAACAAGAAGCCTCTTAATGAAGCTTCACTGTAATTCCATATACAAGTACCTGTCAAGACAGGTCCAGTAATAAAAAACTGATCTCTGTGAAGAGCCTGAGCCTTTGTGTTAAATCTGCTGAAACATTACATATGTAGCTAAATATTTTAATGCAGATAAGCTAATGTTACAAAAAGGGTCTTGAAAACATGGTCATGTGAAAGATGTCTTTAAGCACAAGGGCATGCTAGCTGTAACAGTAAGGCATACATGTGCTGAGCAGTAAGGTACACTAGCTACAGAAGTAGGGCATATATGTGTTGAGCAGTAATGTACACTAGCTATAGCAGTAGGGCACACACATGTAGATCAGTAGGGTACACTAGAAGGGCACTTCCATTCCATACCATTTCAGGGCAGTTTGGTGGACAGGGCAGCCTCCTCCCCTCCTCCAGTACTTTCACCAGTCTGTGCACTGTCATCTGTCCGTGGGTTCGACCAATCATCTTCAAGAACACCTGAGTGTACAAAATGTCAGGATGCATAGTCAGGTTAAGATCATTCATTCAAGTATTCTGTCATATGAAAATCACAGTTTGATTACCACCATGATCAAAGACGGAAACATTAACGGCAGGGGATACACTCTCGGAGCACAGGCAGATGAATTGGTTTTATGGCAGATTTGTAGTCTATTATAGGAAAGACTCAAGTTACTTAATCTATTTAGACGTAGCGAGAGGAGGCGTAGGGGTGATTTAATTGAGGTTTTTAAATTTATAAAAGGATTTAATAAGGTTAACTATAATAGATTTTTTAGGGTGAGTTCAGTCTGTAGAACAAGAGGACATAAATGGAAACTAGTTAAGAGTAAGTTCCACACTGATATAAGGAAATATTATTTTACACAAAGAGTTATCAATACATGGAATAGGTTGCCAGGTCATGTAGTTGAGGCAGAGACCCTTGCTGTGTTCAAGTCTAGACTTGATGCAGTTTTGGATACTCTTTAATTAAGAAATGGCGAGCTTAGTTGGGCCGAATGGCCTGTTCTCGTCATAATATGTTCTTATGTTCTTATAACTTTATAGCCATTTTCCATTCAGGGGGAGAAACTCCAGCCAGGTGCCAGGACACAGGCGCTGGGAGTGTAATCTGTCACTCTAGGCAGAGATAGGAAGCATCTGCTACTCCCATAAGCCTCTGTCTGGCACTGGGCAAGATCTTTAGAAAAAGGTTTGCATGATTGGACTGGTATGGCTAGAGCGGTAGGAGCTTCACAGCAGCTGCTGAATGATGTGGGCAGAAAGGGGCCTTACCGCCATAGGGCTACATTCCGTCTCACAGTAAGTCAGGAGCTCATACATGGTCACTCCAAAGGACCACACATCTGATGCACGGTAGAACTTGCAGTGGACCAGGCACTCTGGGGCATACCTGGACAGGAGAAGAGATGGTTAGGAGAGAAACAGTGAGACAGGCTACCCAGAAATGGTGTACAGATGTCAGTCCATAAATGTCCAGTCCTGCTTACATTCGAATGAGCCCTCAATTCATGGCCAACTGGAGTGGTGTGGTGCATACTGAAGTGGCAGTAGGGAAGACCATCATCATACACAACACCACAGAGAGCACTACAAGGCCACTGAGAAAATGTGAGCATGTGAGCACTTGTGAGCACTCCTGGACCTACTGTATAACAGAACCACACTGACCTCTTTTCAGATTTCAAATAACTATTGAGGGTTAAGGGAAAATGTATGTGGGAGCCTTTGGCTGTGGAGAGTGACAGACTTGGCATGACGAGACCCTCACCAGAAGACAGGGCTGTCCAAGTCATCCTTCACCGTGTAGTAACCCTCGTTGTCCTTGATGCTCTTGGTCAGCCCAAAGTCTCCAATCTTGACAGTGTTCTCATTTTCCACCAGTACATTCCGAGCTGCCAGGTCCCGGTGGATGTAGTTCAGTGATCCCAGGTAGTCCATTCCCTGGGGGGAATATGATCATTCGTACATCAAATATTGGCTTGGAATGCTTTCTTCACTTCTTCATCTGGAGTTGCATGACCTTCAGCATACCTGGCATATCTGGACAGCATAGCTGAGGAGCCTCTTGAGGTCTGTTTTAGCCTTGTTTCGGGGCAGGTACTCCTTCAGGCTGCCAGCGGGCAGGTACTCCATGATCAGCTTGATTGCCCTTCCACCTACACAGGAAATGAAACATAAACAGGAAATGATACTGACACAACAGCCTAATCTGCTGTCTCGTCTATGACACACACAACGTGTAAAACGCTGACTGTCCTAAAGCGGTTTTTGATTTGCTTGTAATTTTTCCAGATTATTAGGATCATACCTTTGCATTTGATACCTTTACCTCGTTCCTGCAGCATTACAGTACCACCATACACTCCGTATTACACCATTTCATTCAGAGATTGGGTAACATCAAATAGCAGTAACAAGAGACTTAGCACAGATACCATCAAACAGGAGCCAGGCATGTGAAGGTATCCCATTCCAGCCTGCGGGGGTGCTGTGCTGGCCACTCACCCTCCTCGCTGCAGATGCCCTTGTATTTGACAATGTTGTGGTGGTACAGGGCCCTCAGGATCTCAATCTCCCGCCACAGGTTGCTGCTCTGCTCCTCCTTGTTTTCCGGCTTCAGGGACTTGACAGCCACCATCTCACCGGTGCGGTCTCCCCGGGGGTCATATCTGCACAGCTCCACTTTTCCAAAGTGACCCTGCACAGAAGGGAGCAGAGCCAGGCCACACCCACTCACTGAAGTGCACTTATATTAAATCTCCACTCAACCACACACTGAAGTACATTTATCATATGCTCAAAGTTGGGTGTTACAATTTAAATGCTCAAAGTTTGGGTGTACATTTATCATATGCTCAAAGGTGTTACAATTTGTGAAGTGTTTGGTAGTTTTGAAAGAGTTATTTGACACAAATAGCTTCCACACACCAGAAATTCTTACCATACAGAAGGGAACCTGGGTGTGGGAAATTTTTAGTGATGGGACCAAATAATTTGCCTGTTTAGATCAAAATGACTTGGAATGAACACCAAAGACTGCTCTGAACAGCCCATACCTCTCCCAGATCCCGAATCTTTTTCAGGAACCTCTTCTCAAATACGGTAGGGTCGACCTCTTGTGGGGGCACTTTGGGGGAGACAGTGGGGTCTGCGTGAGGGCAAACAAAACACTGTCACTCTACAGCCAATAAAAATGTACTTCATTTTACTTTGCTCTGAAAACTCCTGAAAATTAGCAGGTGCTAAGCTTTGACACTACTAAAACCACTGACGGTGATGTTATGAAAAGATAATAAAATTTCTGCTTCCAAGCCCACAGGGCTGGGAAGCATATTGTTTTCGTTCTGTTTTTTTTTTTTCTTTTTTTATGTTTCCAAACCCCCATGGGCTTGGAAGCATATTGCTTTCGTTATTTTTTTTTTTTTTTTAGCTATGCTTCCAAGCCCACAGGGCTGGGAAGCGTATTGTTTTCGTTCTGTTTTTTTTTCCTTACGTTTTTCTGGCAGGCCAAACGTACAGAAATATAAGTCCGATTTACACCAAATTTGGTATGCATGTCTGTTATAACATGAACTTGTGCATATAACATTTCGGCCCCCCCACCCCAATATTTACAAAAAAAAATTTTTAGGGTGTTTTTCTAAGCGATAAGCCTCCTAGGTTGTAACTCTAGGGAGTGTGAAATTCTGGTCCTGGATGTAGCCCAAGGGGTCTATTAATCAAATTGCACGGGGGTTATGGATATCTGCTATAATTTGGAAGTTACCTGGATCAAAAGTGTACCTGTGCAATTAAATGATGAAAACAGATTTTTCCCATGGCTATAACTCCAAAACGGTAAGAGCTATTCACACCAAACCTGGTAGGTTTGTGGCATATGTGTATGCAATTCTGTCATAAAGTTTGCAGATGTGGGGGGCGAAGCCCCCCTCTATAAAAAAATTCTATAAAATATGATCTCAAAATATCATGGGAGTCTATGGCTATACTTGCAGTACTGCCGTCTTCCACAAGTGGCGCTAGTGGCCATGTCTTCAAAAGGAAACTCTCAAGACTTGGCAGTCATGGCGGCTCACGAACACAGGCACCGCATAAAAGTTAGGTTGAGAATCTACGCTTCGAATCAAAAGTTCAGTCTTCAACGGAGAAAACTACTTATTAAGTTAACTTCCATGCACTTTACAAACGATTACATTTTTTTCCTCAATACACGTAGTGATTCTTAATATCGCATAGTGACTCTGCGCTAGCCAGGTAGCTACTGTATCTTGGTAGGATGGTGAATATGTTGTCATCCTTGTGTCTGCAATTATCTCATTATTGTATAACCATTCTGTGCCCATCTAGTGAGCTAGCTACGTTAATGTCCCTGCACTTTACGAACGATTTCATTGTTCTTTTCAATACTCGCGTAGCGTTTTCGCTGTGTAGCGACTCATTGCCCTACCTTGCTAGCTAACTAATGTATAAAAAATTACATTCTTCTAAGTACTGTTTCTTGGTAGGACAGTGAAATGAACGAAAGCTCATCTAGCAAGCTAGGTAAGTCAATGTCCATGAACTTTATGAACGATTACGTTGTTCTTTTAAATACTCGTGTACTGAGGTTGCTAGGTAGCTTGCTAATATTTTAAATACGTGTGTACATAGAATTCACTTCTCAAACTTAGCTAGCAAGCTACATTTACAAACGATTACGTTGTTCTTTTCAATACTCGTTGTGTAGCGTTTTGATATCACCGCATTCTCCCAGCTGGTTTTGTAAAACCAAAGCGCGCTTGTGTAGGTCTGTTTGAACGAGCAAGCTAGACTCCGTTCATCACTGAAATTAAATGCCCTTAACTCAGCTGCAGCTGATCTTGTGTTAAATTCTGTTTATCGTTGGAAAAAGCAGAAACGCTACATTAGAATGTTTTGAACTTCACCGTATACCTTGCCAGTATGGTTGAATTAAATAGACTAAGCAAGATACTATGTTTCCAAAGTTTCTTACGTTATTCACTGCAATGAAAATGTTTCATGATGTAGTTTAATATAAGAGGGTGTTTACCGGTTTGCTAGCATTGCCGTCACTACGGTTGAATATGCGCTCTGACTGCCATAACAACTAGCCTGGCTCTTTGGCATTGTGGTCAAAGTCGTATGTTTGGTACCCTGGAGACCTAGGTTCGAGGCCGGCTGGGGTGACTAGTCTCGCCCTTCGCTACAAATACATTTATGAATTTGTTTTGTAAAACCAAAGCGCACTTGTTTAAATCTGTTCGAACGAATCTTGTTGTGACTGTTACTTTCAAATAATTTGTGTTGTATCTGCAAAGTAAAACGTTGAGTAGCAAGCTTGATTCGGTTCATCACTGAAATTAAATACCCTTAACTCAGCTGCAGCTGATCTTGTGTTAAATTCTGTTTATTGTTGGAAAAAGCAGAAATGCTAGATTAGAACATTTTGAACTTCGCCGGTTTTTCTGGCACCGTGCCAGTATCGTTTTAAATAGGCTAAACAAGATATTATGTTCCTAAATGTTCTAACGTTTTTCACTGCAATCAAAATTTTCATAATGTCAAAGGCTGTTTGCTGCTTTGCTAGCAAGCACTGAAGGTGTTAATGTAATTATGGAATCATGCTGTGCAGAAAAAAAACTCTTTAATTGTTATGTATCTTTTTATACCTTTGGGGCTTGGAAGCACTTGACATAGCTTGCGACCTCTAGTTAACATTATTATTACTATTACTATAGGAAAAGGAAAAGAGAATGTAACTCAGCCACCTAAGGACACATGAGATACTTCTGGATGATGTGGCTTCGCAAAGCAGCCACCTGTGATCTGTCTTATAAGAAATCTTGTCAGTGCAATACACCCACCACTCTGTAATGCCTTTACTACAGAAAATGAAAACAGGATATCAGAGCAGTCTTACTCTGCTCCTCCAGCTTGTTAAGGTCCCTCACAATTGCCCTGAAGAAGGGCCTCTTTCGGGGATCGTAGTTCATGCACTGGGTCATGAGGTCAGCCAGCTCCTTGCAGTCTGGGGTTGCCAGTACACACTCTGCTGTATAAAACATCTCTTTCTGCTCAGAAATAAAAAACACCAACCAACCAATAAAAACCAATGTTAGACTGAGACGAGTCCCAATCAAAGCAAGCCTTGAGAAAAGAAAGGCTAAAAACAAGCAATTTTTTTTCAAATCAACTAAACTGCCTTCACAGCAAGCACACTGTCAAGCTAACATTCCAGAAACAATCAGCCAAATGTTCCAGAAACATTCCAGAAATTCATTATGAATACTCAGCCAGAAGATGTTCCCAGGGGTGTTTCAGATGGGAATCCTGTTGGAAGTTTGTGAGGGTGTCCTGAGAAAGAAGGGGAAATGGCAGAGGTAATTTTTTTTGGGGACTTGCAGGCGTGCCTCACCTCAGTGAGCTTCTTGTCCTTGAGTGGCACCTCGCCATCGTAGCAGATCTCCCACAGCGTGGTGCCAAAGCTCCACTTATCCGCTGCAACGCTCAGCTCCTTGGCGCTCCGCACACACTCCGGGGCGATCCAAGGAATCCTGTCCACACACTCTGGAGACAGCATACACGCATCAGTGACCATGCTTTGCACCCCAACATGCACCACATCAGATACAACCTTTAACCCTCCACAATGCCTCAGATCCATCTGCCATTCCAACATGCACCGCCTCACATCCTGTCCACATGCAAGTGCACACAGCTGAATCCTGTCCCCAAGTGACATCCAGATCTTGGATCAATCATACTGTTATGGCCATAGTCATCGCCGGGATCCTGTGTGCACATTTGGGGTCACATCCTTAAGTCTAGGATGAAATTTGTTTAAATAAAAATTAATAAAGATCCATAAATATTTATTTAATGGTCAGCTGCTGAAAGATATCCGCATAACAGTAGTTATCCTTGGGCTTGAGATGGAAGTCATTGTAAAGGTGTACCTGTCCCTTTAATTGTTTGGTTGGGTCTTATGGGAAGTGGGCGGAGAGACTGAATGCCGGGACGCATAAAGATGGTTGGTCATGGCCGCCTCGGGGGCCTGAGAGTTGCAAGTGCTGCTTGTCCGCCGCACCAAGCAACAGAAGACTTCGAAAGCCACCCCAACCTGGAGACCAACCACGAGGGGGGTTGATGGTGCATGCCCTAAAGGAAAGAGGACTGTAGCTGACTTTTAGAAAACAACTCAAACACTGAACAAATGGAGGAAACGCAGACTGAGCTGGCCCGATCAAAGTTGGAGACTGCATGCTGAAGCTGGCCAGGGACGCGAGAGATTGTATCGTGGGCAGTGAGGTATCTTGACCCGGTAAGCACCTTTATCTTTGCTGGCTGCCATTTCAAGCCCAGGATAATTCAACTGTGGTGCAGCTGAGGGAGGCGTGCAGGGAATGTTAGGGTGTGGCATGGGAGGTTTTCCATGAGACATTTCTTTACCTCCAGACAACGAATGCCTCTAGCACCATTTGCCTCCTGGCTTACCTGTTGTGCACGCCCGTAACAATACAGCTACTACTGATACCACCACCACTACTGAAAACACTACCACTATTAGTAGTACAACTACTACTAACACTATGACTTTAATATAAGTTTCCATATTCCATTAATATATGTTTCCAATATGACCTAATACTCTGATTCTGAAAATGTTCACAGAACCAGCACAGTTATAATAACAGTTAGACAGCTGAACAGGAGAGTTGAATAATATACAATTAGCCTGTGGTGCACCAATAACGTGAGTAAGCCAAACACGCTCCCACTCTGATATCTCGTCTTCAGTTTCCCATAATCCCATGCTGTTGCTTGTTGCAAGATCTGAGCGTACCTTCCCTGGAGAGTACTGTGATGGGGATGCCTGGGTCACTCAGCTTAATGAAAGGGCCGCTGTCGTTGTTCAAGCCGTCCCGTGCCAGCAAGATGTTCTTGGTGCACACATATCCGTGCACCAATTTTTTGTCCTCCTGGAGCACGGGGCAAACAAAGGGATGAGAGATGGGGTTTAGAAGCAGGAGAACTGCACCAACTTGTACACTGACACACCCTATGAGTTCCTTCTCTCCATGACAAGGTTTTAAACAAATCCTCTCACAGATACATTCCTTCCGCTCATACATTGTTGCGTCGATCCCATCCTCTCCAGCCCTGCATACTGGTAAAACAGTGAAACAGTGCTCACAGTTAGGCTGTGCTACTTCCACAGACATTCTATTCTGTGTAGATATTCAGCTCCTGCATTCCTTCTGCCCCTTCATCCAAGCAGTTCCATTTGGTAACGGGAGGATACAGTGCTGTCTGAGGTGTTACTGACCATGGATGGTCATACCTTCAGGTATGGTCATAATAAGCCAGCAAAATCAGTACATTTTCAGTTTCGACATTTATGCCCAGTGTGGCAGATGGGAATTTGTGCCTGGAAATTAAGAAATTACTGAAAAAAAGAAAAAAAAACCTTTGGGTGTCTCACCAGATAGCTGAGAGCACTGGCCAACTGCTTTGCCACCTGGAACTTCCATGGGGTAGTGAGGAAGTGATGTTGTCGCCGCATGAAGAGGTCCAGTGGGCCTAGCTCCACAAACTCCTCCACCATGATGTCTGGAGCAAGACAGCAACAGCAATGCTTTCAGGAACTCACATTACAAGGAGATTATGTCTCTGACCCCTGACAGCCAACTGGTTGAGCAAACAGTGCCGTTTTATTCGCTGTTGGTATGTCTGCATGAATTGACAGGTAGCAGGAAATGATACTGCAGTGGTAGAATGGAAACCTGTCAATTCCCAGACTGTGGACTGGGAAGAGTCCCTTCTTTGGGTTTCACTGACAATCACACGGAGCTAAATGGAATTTCCACAAAGTAGTCAAAGTAGGCACAGATTAGAGGCCTGTGGTGCTTGGTTAAGGGCCTTGTCTGCTAGCTTGATTAGGGGCCTTCTTTGTTATTGGTGTAACAGTGCAGAAGTGGAGACTAGACTGGCTGCAGTTTTGTAGCTTTCAGGTGTCACTTACTCTCCAGGTCACGGGCACAGACACCGTACAGCAGGGCAATATGTTTGTGGGAGATCTGCCGCATCATGCTGGCCGTTTCGAAGAATGCCTGTGAAGAGAGAGAGATGGACAGGTTTAGAGTGGAGAGAGGGAAAGAAGGATAGGGTTAGAGTATAGAGATGGAAAAAGGGACAGCGTTGGGGGAGGGTTAGAGTGGAGTGAGAAAGAGAGACAAGGTTAGAGTGAAGAGAGGGAGAGAGGGATATGGTTAGAACAGAGGGGGTGAGAGGGACATGGTTAGAGTGAAGAGAGGGAGAGAGGGATAGGGTTAGAAGAGAAAGAGGGACAGGGCAAAAGAGTAAGAGTGGAGAGGGGGTGAGAGGGACAGGGTCTCACCAGTGAAATGTCTCTGTGAGCAGACCCCAGCACTTTCAAGACCACTTTGACTTGGTGAGAGGAGCTGTATCCACTGTTGTCGTCCTCCTCCTCACTCCTCACCTTCAGTGAGCCTAAGTAGATGTTGGTCCTGGTCCCACGCCCCAGGTGCTCCCCCTGAGGAGAAAAAAGTGCAGTTATACACACTTGCATACACATGAACACATACACACACACACATAAACACGAACACACACGCATGTACGAACACAAAAACACAACTGCACATACACATAAACACAAACACGTTCACACAAACAGACACACACACACGATCACGCACAAATAAACACACACACATACAGAGACACATGCACTTGCACACACACGCACACACAGATGTATGTGCATGCACACACAGGGAGCCATACCTGGACTATGTCTTCCTTGAAGATTCTGTGGAAGCTCAGCTGACTCAGCAAGGGGGTAGGGTAGTCCAGCACCCTGTTCTTTGTCACCACCAGAAGGTTGGAGATTTCTGAAACAAAAAGCAGGCTTTCGATTGGGGGCAGTGCATGTGTAGGAGCAGTTTATCCTGAGGTTACTCACTTAAAATGATGCTAAACACCATGCAACAGTGATATTAGACACAGCCTCGCTGTCTCTCAGACAGAAGGGCAGCATGTCACACCTTGCAGAAAGACAGTGCTGTGTTTGTCCTGCACCATGTAGGCATGTGAGGGATGAGGAGGTGTGGCTTCCTGAGAGAACACCTGCAGCTCCTCAGGTACATCTTGGGTAGGGGCAAGGCAAGAGCAGGTCTGCAGCACTGCTGCCCAAACGTGCATCCTCCCTCTCTCAGAACACTAACTGCTGTCTAAAAAGAGAACCTTCTCTCTGTGCATTATACACTCAGTGACCACTTTATTAGGTACACCTGTACACCTGCTCATTGATGCAAATATCTAATCAGCCAATCATCTGGCAGCAACTCAATGCATAAAATCACAAAGACATAGTCAACAGGTTAAGTTGCTGTTCAGACAAAACATCAGAATGGGTAGGAAATCTGATTTAAGTGACTTTGACCGTGGGATGATTGTTAGTGCCAGATGGGGTGGTTTGAGTATCTTACAAACTGCTGATCTCCTGGGATTTTCATGCACAACAGTCTCTAGAGTGTATAGAGAATGGTTCGAAAAACAAAAAACATCCAGCAAGCAGCAGTTCTGTGGGCAAAAACACCTTATTAATGACAAAGGTCAGAGGAGAATGGCCAGACTGGTCTAAGCTGACAGGAAGGCAACAGTAAACCAATTAACCATGCGTTACAACAGTGCTATGCAGAAAAGCATTTCTGAACATATAACACGTTGAACATTGGGGGGGATGGGCTACAGACGATTGGAAAAACATCGGTTGGTCTGATGAATCTTGATTTATGCTTCGATGGTAGGGTCAGAATTTGGTGTAAACAACATGAACCCATAGATCCTTCCTGCGTTGTGTCAATGGTTCAGGCTGGAGGTGGTGGTGTAATTTTGTGGGGAACATTTTCTTGGCACACATTAGGCACCTTAATACCAATTGAACATTAAATGCCACAGCCTACCTGGGTATTGTTGCTGACCATGTGCATCCCTTTATGACCACGGTCTACGCATCTTCTAATGGCCACTTCCAGCAGGATAACACACCATGCCACAAAGCACACGTCATCTCAAACTGCTTCCAAGAACATGACAATGAATTCAGTGCACCCCAGTGGCCTCCACAGTCACCAGATCTCAATCCAATAGAGCACCTTTGGGATGTGGTGGAACGGGACATTCGCAGCATGAATGTGCAGCCGACAAATCTGCAGCAACTGCGTGATGCTATCATGTCAGCATGGAGCAGAATCTCTAACGAATGTTTCCAGCACCTTGTTGAATCTATGCCACAAAGAATTCAGGGTGTTCTGGGGGCGAGGGGGGGTCCTACCCAGTATTAGAGAGGTGTACCTAATAAAGTGGTCACTGAGTGTAGATTCCTTGCTCTGATCTCAAAGTAGGCTGAACATTTCAAAACCTTCAGCCCTGACTTCTGAAGTAAACAGACACTAGACGCCCCAACTCCGGAAAACCACATTTTTCTACTCTCTCTTCCTGCCTGACATGAACACCACGCTCCCTGCCATAATATAAACACAGCAGCATAGCCCACAGTAAAACTGCAACAGGACCCACAGTAAAACAGCTCACCACCTCCACAGCAAAGCCTGCTTTTATTCAGTGCTCCGGCCCAAAGAGAAGACTCACAGAGCAGGTGTTACGTTATTTATTTATTTTTTTTTTTTCTCTCAAAGAGCAAGGGCCTCTGAAAAACCAGACCCTTCATTTCCTGGATGTTTTTTAGCAATTGTTGTTTGATTAAAGACAGGTTATATTGCCACCTTAGTAAAACAAACCCATTTACATATTTAAATTATTTATAACACAGCTGTCATCACAAAAAATTATAATAGATCCCCTTTTTTAATAAGCTGCACAGACAATAAATACTCTCTTACTGAGGTACCCTTAAAAGCAGAGGATTACAGTTATGGTAAACCTTGGCTCC
Organism: Megalops atlanticus; assembly: GCA_019176425.1. Classification (NCBI taxonomy): domain Eukaryota; kingdom Metazoa; phylum Chordata; class Actinopteri; order Elopiformes; family Megalopidae; genus Megalops; species Megalops atlanticus. The sequence goes on from CM032896.1 coordinate 25,448,346, forward strand.
TTCTCTACTGTCATGCCGGCAACACAAGCGTTGTTACTGGAATCTACTTTCAGAGTTAGAAAACTGTACTGAACTAGAAACTGTACGAACAGTTTCAAAATGATGATGGTGAATCCTCATTGTGGGGTGACACTTATTAGGCTGAGATAAGGATAACACTGACAGCCTGGCATGATAGGACAGTGGAGGCTCAGACTGATATCTGAAAATGCTACTAGCAGTGAGTGCACAACATTTTAAGAATAATGGCTGCTTTCTCTTCAGAACAGAACATTTCTTCATTATTGCCTTTTAAGGCTTAACTGTGTCCTTTAAACAGCAAAAAACTACTCTCTTGCTAGACTTAGTTTCCTACCCAAAAAGCCCAGAATTCATATAAAGCTTGATTTGCAAACATAACAGAGAAATGATTAAGAGTGAGGCCCCGTGTTGGTTATGACACCTAATGACCAGGTCTACCTCGTGGCTCAGGCGGGCAGCACCTCTTCAGGTGGAAGCTGACATTCTCGGTGCGCAGGCATTGTCCAGACAGGTGCTCCATGAGTTCCCCAAGGGAGGGCCAAAAGGTCTCTGTCCCACACAGACGGTACCCCTGCAGCCCAACCTCGATCTGGAAATTCTTGTACTGTCTGCTTTGCCTGGATTCGTGCATGACCACCTGAAGAAAAACAGGGGGAGGATACATTTAAAAGAAAAAAGAGAAAACCAAACAGCTCTCTCCCCCAAAGAGCCAATCCATGACCAGCTATCCCAACCCTGATCCTCACTCCAGTTATCACATTAAAAGACCCTTAAACTGTTCCTGAGTCTGGGGTGGATTGTCTACAGTTGCAATTCATACTTTAAAGTTAGGTATTCCGATAGAATAAGAATGTTTGAGTCGTGGGACTAATGGGTGATGAATCCCACCTGCCTGTGTTTGTGGTCTTGTAGTGCAGGACCATTTAAGCACTCAGGAGACAAAACCAAGCTTTCCCAAGCTCTCTTCTAATTAATTTTTAACTAGAGAATACTGTTGTTTAAAAAAACATCACCAAGGGAGAGTATTTCCTTTTTCTTATATACTTAGATGGTGAAAAGGTTTGTCACAGTTTGGAAGCAGGTAGCAGAAAAGGATCTGGGAGATTTTTGGCACTTTCAGAATGCCATTAGGGATGGAGGAGGTCAGCCAGATCATTCAGGCCTGCTGTTGCCCTCAGCTGTGTAAAGGGGCTTGTTTGTTATCTGTGACAAGTAAGAAGGCACTTCCAAAATAACACCAAGAATTCCAAAATAAACACCCTACTAAATACTCACTGTAGCGAAGGGCGAGAGCAGTCAGTAAACAGTGTAAACGAGTGCCGTCACTATGGTTGAGTATGCGCTCTGACTGCCATACCAACGAGCCTGGCTCTTTGGCGTCGCGGTCAAAGTCGCATGTTTGGTACCCCGTAGACCCGGGTTAGAGGCTGGCTGGGGTGACTACTTTCGCCCTTCGCTACACTTCCCCACTCAACATCTTTTTACAATCAGTGCAGTACATTTCATCACATCACAGTCTGTCTGTCTCCAGGTCTTGTGTTCATATATTGTGATACAATGAGCTGTTACGTACAATGTGCTGCCACATTATGCTAGGGAGCACTACAGCAGTGTGCTGGTAAATTCCTTTCCTTTTCAGCTGTGTCCACCCCCCAAGTGCTGCGCTTTCTGCTCTGTCCTGACCTTGTCCAGGACGCAGCCTCATTGCTGGCGAGTTTTACCTCCTTGCAGGCCACAGTCATGAGGATGTGGTTGTAGTCGGTGCAGCTCCAGCGCAGAACATACATGCCCTCATCATTGCCTTCCTGGCGTAGCTTGTGAATGGCGTACTCCGTGCTGCAACAAGGCGGGACAACGGGGGAATCCAGCACACTGTCAGTAAACATGCTGCACTTCGTGTTTTGGTCTAACTGTGCAGGTATTGCTGCCTCCTTACAAGCATTATTAAAGGGTGCCTGATCTAAAACAGAGGATTTGTAGCTACCACAGCAGCCACAAACCCTCCTGAAACCAGCCACAAACTCCTAGAAGGATGACAGTGGAAGGAACACAGGAGCTGGATATCTAGTCATGATGAATATGACAACTGTAGACTTACAGCCCATATTGTACAAGACTGCTTTTATACGAAGGGGAACTGGCTGGGCCTCCTGCAATGTTCTGAAGTTTATAGAGGAAGGAGCCACGGCAATCCTGGTGCACAGGTGAGGTGCAGGTGAGGCTCAGGTGCTTCCCTTGGGTGCGTAGAGGTACAGGTGAAGTTCAGGTACCTACCATATGGGGCCGTGGCAGCCGCTCTGCAGGTTCTGGACCACTGAGGATGGGGCCACCTCGCTGCACAGGTAGTGGTGGGCATCCACGGTCAGGCGGAAGTACCCATCCACCAGGGACGCAAAGGATAGTGCCTCAGCTGGGAAGGCCAGCCGCAACTCCTGAAGGGCGAATGGGACTGCACTGTATTTATATCGACTGTACAGAACTTTCTAGTTTTGTCATATTTATGAAAATCCATTATGCCACCAAACTAGTGACAGAGAGCTCATGAAGCACAGACACAGAACTAATCATGCCAGTGTGCTGTGGAGTTTCTATCTGTTTTGGAATTGCTAATTGTGCATTAGGCTTGGCTCACCATGACATCCTCTGCACTCATGCAGGAGCACCTACATAGCAGCACAAATGTAACCCTCCCATACCCTCACATGCACTTTTCACACTACAAATCCCACAGTGCACCACAGAGAAGCAGATGCTGCCTGGAGGACAGGGGCTACTGTACAGACGTGATCTGGGCAACTTGCAGAGTGTGCAAGAGTGATGAGAAGAGGAGACCCAGCTGACAAACCCACTTCTACCCCAGATGAACAAATCCAATTTGTTCTGCCCCTGTAGGCTCCGGGTTACTGTAGGCTGATGGCAGAACTGGGATTATGCTTGAGCTGTTGGGCTCAGCCTGTGCTCAAGATGAGCACCCTGCAAACAGAGCCACTTGGGAGCCATGCAAGCAAAGTGGTTGGATGGGCTCAAGGAAGTCAGCGACTGACTGTACAGTAGCTCCACCCATTATGGAGTCCCATTATGACCTTCCATTACTGTGAAAACCTGCTATCTTGTATGCTAGAAGTACATAGCCAAACTCCTAGCTGGATAATTCAAGGTGGGTAGCCAACTAGCTCCTATAGATAACCAAGCAGTACGTTGGCTAACCACTTGACTAGCATGACTAGCCAAATTACTACCTGTCTAGCTAATGGGTATGTCATCACTGGTTCGGAAGTAAATTCCCTATGGAAAATTACAATGGGCTTTGCACACTATCCATCTTTACTCAAGTTCAGATTCACTTCAGGAGCTGGGAATTTCCTGAATTAACCTGTTTGGTGTGAGGATATATTTGGAATCATCAAATGTTTCAATATTTTCTGAAAATGTTAAGACTTGTAGTTCGTTTTGTAGTCCACTTTTCGAACCACATATCCAATAGAGCAATGTGGGGGGAACATCCAGACAAATCAGATACCACTATCCCATCCATACATTCTGGGATCTTCGGTTTAGAAAACCGTTGGCTCCGAGAAAACCCAGCTAGGTTTGCTAGCGGAAGACACAGTAGCAAAGACGAGGACAGTTGGTAGTTAGCTAGCTAACAAACAACCGTAATCCTTATAAAATGGTTCAGTGCAATAGCTGATAGCCACACTCTAGCTAGCAAGGCTGGAGAGCAAGAATGAGAAAGCTCCATGGTTTCATGGGACGTGTAGTTTTTAGCCCGTGGCTGTACTAGCATATAAGCTAAAAAATTAAATTACGTAAAATGTAGCTTGAAACAATTAAACTAAACAATATAAGTCGCAAGTTGGGATCACAATATATAATCTGGAAATCGATGGTAAGCCATAAATCACTAGAAGTACTTTAAAAGTGTGTTTTAAAAAATGTTCATGACTAAAATGAATGGGGAATTTCACTTCTGACACCAGCGTGACATAGCCACCTCGGTACTCTGTTGTGTACCTGGCTAAACAGAGACAGCTGAGAAAATATTTTGAATGAAAAATATAAGCAGATATCTATGACACCAAGTTCAAGCCATATGCCTCTGGAACAGTACCACAGAGATGAAATAACCTGTTGTGGTTACAGCACAACCTTTCCTGAACTTTAGACTCAGGTTCTCTGCTTCAGTGATAAGCTCATCTTATCTGCAAGGTGTTACAACACAATCAAGTATCTGTCTTGCAAACCTACAGAGAATGGACTGCTATGAAGTTATGCTTGCGTTAAAAAGACACAAAAATAAAAGACAGTTTTGAGAGCAAATTTCTTGCACTGCAATCAAAAATCAAGTTTGTCTTTTTTGCATCACAAAAAGTTTTGATTGCGAATCAGTCCTCATTGGTTGCAAGTCAAAAAGTTTTGCTTGTGAGTCAAAAAGTTTTACGAGTAAAAAGATTTTATGAATCAAAAAGTTTTGCTTGCAAGTTGAACTGGACGTAATGGGTGGGATCTACGCTGATGGATGAGAGAAGAGTTTCTATTGGTGGGTTTGACTTGGATCAACAGCATGGCTACACCTGTAGCTATAGAAACGTAGATACCTCATTGGCCGCTGCTGTATGTCGCCGCTATGCATCTGCATGGTCGCCATACTGGAGCGGTCAATATCTGCTAGTAAACAATGTGTATTGAGAGATGCAGACTTCTCTACAAAATTGACAAATAATTACATATGATACATTTTTTTGTTTTATAATATCTACAAAATTGTTATATTGTGGTATTGTATTGTAGTATTGTTTTATTATAGTATTGTATTGTAGTATTGTATTATTGTATTATATTGTATGTGTCAGTGTCTAAAGTGAATTAATGAAGATACAAACAAAATATTTGAGATTAACAATATTTGTGACATTGTTTGTGTAATGGTGTGGCAGAGCTGAAGTGAATAGGTTGTGTGAGCCCTGCGTAAAGCCTTAGGTAGCAGGTAGCCGAGCAGTTGCAGCGGTTACGTCACGTCACTCCCTGAAACCTTGTTAACTAGCGTTGTTGCTGACAAGTTAGGGGCAATTTGCCTTTAGCTCAACTGGCAACGACACTGGCTGTAAGGGGTTGGCAGTGAGCTGTGAGAACCCCAGTTCGAAACTCGCTTGCTCGCTGACCCAGGTAACATCTAATTAAACACAATGCAATCTACATCTGTTAGAATGGCAACTGTCCAGCCTGCAGAAGTGAACTTCTCATATGTGTCTCAGGGTGTACAGATGAACTAACTGGATGTTCTTCTCTTAACTGTAGTCTGGGGAACAAAAATAGTCTTGTTTATTTTATTAATAGACTGATTTAATTATTAATACAATAACAAGCAACCAGGTGGCTTTATAACAATAGATACAGAAATCTACATTTGTGGAGAAACTCACAAAAGCTGAAATTCTAAATAATTTACACTTGATGTTGCCTATTCATAGATCAGAGCCTGCATGTCCCAGAGGAAGTTGTGGCTATTCAGAAGGTTAATGTTTTGGCATAGAGCTGATTAGATCTGCCCCCAGTAACTGAATTTAATTCCAGTAAGTAACCAGTATCATGTTCGATTTCTCACATTTATAACAAACCAAATTTCATGAAAATTGGTTCAGAATTAGGTGAGTTGCAGTCGATTTTGTAGAGAAGTCAGCATCTCTCAATACACATTGTTTACTAGCGGATATTGACAGCTCCAATATGGCGACCACCTAGACGCAGAGTGGCGACATACAGCAGCGGCCAATGAGGTATCTACGTTTCTATATCTACTGGTGTAGCCATGCTGTCTATCCAAGTCAAACCCACCAACAGAAACTCTTCTCTCATCCATCAGCATAGATCCCGCCCATTACGTCCAGTTCAACTTGCAAGCAAAACTTTTGATGCGCAAAACTTTTTCACCCGCAAGCAAAACGTTTTGACTCGCAACCAATGAGGACTGATTCGCAATCAAAACTTTTTGTGACGCAAAAAAGACAAACTTGATTTTTGATTTCAGTGCAAGAAATTTGCTCTCAAAATTGTCTTTTATGCTTGCAGTACGAGAAATTTGCTCTCAAAGCTGTCTTTTATGCTTGCGTTAAAAAGACACAAAAAAAACTTCATAACTGCCTCCATTTCTTTTTCAAACCAGCACTACTCTTGCAAAAGGCAGTCTGTTTTTGTCAGTGTGCTTTATCATTTGTCATCGTGGTTTGTCGAATGTGCACTTGAACAACACTGGCAGTTTTAAAAGTATAAGTGTTGTTAAGTGTTTTGACAAACAAAAAGACGAGGACCAGCAAACACAAAACGATACCACATGCTAGTGTAACTGAACAGCACTCTTTAACCCTTTAATGCCCTTTCAAGCCGTTTAACCTAACTGCTCTCAGGTATAGTGCTTGTCCAGTTTATTAAACTGTTAACATACTATTTATTTTATGTGGACTAATAGGCATTGGAATACATTTACAATGGGCAGCAGTGTAGCATAGCAGTAAGGAGCAGGGCTCATAAACAAAAGGTTGCTGGTTTGATTCCCTGCTGGAGCACTCCCATTGTGCACTTAGGCAAGGTACTTAATCCAGAACTGTAAATATCCAGCTGTCTAAATGGGTAACATGTAAAAATTGTAATCTACATCAGTTGCTCTGGATAAGAGCATCTGCTAAATGACAATATAATGTACAATACATTTATGATTCTAGTGCACACGTATGTCAGTATTTATGTCTTACAAAAATGTCATATGTATGAATGTTTTTTCTATCAGTAAAAGACACAAAAACCAATGTGAACGTTTTAAAAAGGGATATGTTTCTGTTTTTTTTCCCCAAAATAGAAATTTTGTGTTTTATATGGGCTTCAAAACTGGAGCAAAGCTACATACCATCATCTTGTTGTCTTGTTTGTAAATGGTGACAATGGACTCCCTAATGACAATGTGGGTGATCTCATGAAAATCAGAAAATGGCATCCAGTTCTCTCTGCTGTCCTTATTGTCCTGTTTCTTCTTGCTGTCTGTCTTGTTCTTCTTGGCTTTGCTCTTGTCTTTGGGTAGCAAAACTTTCTGCAAAGGTTAAAAACATGCACCCCAGTAAACGCACCACCATGAAGCAGACAACTGGGAGGACGGCTGATCGCTTGCGCTGCAGATCCTGTGTTTTTCACCTTCTAAACAGTTTAAATTCTGTATATAAACTTCAATGGTTAATGTGCTCTGTGTCCATAGTACTCCTCATTACTACAGAATCTATTTTCAACCCAAGTAAAGAGGTCCATTAGAAAGTGCCCGGACTGACACAGTGGCTGGTTTGAATGTGACAACTCAAGTTTGTGACTCCTTCAAGTAAAACATTCACCATTCATCTCACTAAACATTCCCTTTTCAGTGACAGACCTGCTAACCCCTCCCTCTAAATGCAGTGTATGCATGACAGATAGCTAACTCCACCCTCTAAAAGCACTGTGTATGCATGACAAACAGCTTACCCTGCGATCTAAATGCACTGTGTATGCATGACAGACAGCTAACTCCTCCCTCTAAACACACTGTGTATGCGTGACAGATAGCTAAGTTTGTGACTCCTTCAAGTAAAACATTCACCATTCATCTCACTAACCATTCCCTTTTCAGTGACAGACCTGCTAACCTCTCCCTCTAAATACAGTGTATGCATGACAGACCGCTAACTCCTCCCTCTAAACACACTATGTATGTGTGATAGACAGCTAACCTCACCCTGTAAACATACTGTGTATGCTTGACAGATAGCTAACCACGCCATCAAAACTCACTGTGTTACAGACAACTAACCTCACCCTTTAAACCCACTGTGTATGCATGACAGACCGCTATCTCTGCTCTCTAGCACACTGTTTGAGTGATAGGCCAGGAGGTTTGTCTTACATTGGGAGGCTTCTCGCGCCACATAATCCCGCTGTTCCCTGACACCAGCACCTCATACACAGGGGGGTCACCCTTGTCAAAGCAGGGCACTGGTGGCCTCTCGCTCTCCAGTGAGATGTGCAGCATGCTGGTCTCATACACCTCACTGCCGAAGTTCTTGGTCAGCGTCTCCAGGGTGGATAGGTACTTGACCTTCAGGTCGTGTGTGGTGACGTTGCTGTCGCGGATGGTCTTACGGTTGAACTCATTGAGGAAGTTCTTGAAAACATTGTTGATGCGTATGCGGGTGAGGACGTTGCGCTGCTTGATGGCTCTGTTCAGGCTCTCTGGGATGTACTTCTTATAACTGTGGAGAGAAGAAACAGCGCGGCCTTCCATCAGCACGTACAGAGGGCTCATGTCAGGTAGAGCAAACCTGATGCCAAGCATGACTGACGCTCCATCAATGATTCAGGCTTGAAGTCAACTCACTTTGACAAGCGATTTGTGGTATGTAATCAGTTCTGACAAACAACTTACAGCAAGAGGTCCTTTTTTTGACTGCTTACACAACATGAGCTGGGCAGATGCGTATGCGTATGTGAAATGTGTACGTGCTAAGGGGTGAGAGAATGGCTTTCTCAAATTTGTTACTCTTTGTAAAGGACAAAGTGCAAGGCAGTGAGACTTAATCACAGCCTCAAGTCTTCATTGACAGAACACACAGGACAAATGTGTTTGCCATTTTCATAACAGAACATGTAATATAGACTTATCGATCACAGCACATGAGCAGTGAGGTACCTGATTTCTCCAGCCACTCCGGGCAGCGGCAGTTCTTTGCTGATGGCGTGGTGAGAGATGGCCAGCACCGCCATTCCCAGGCACTCGTTCTCAATGTCATGGACCTCCGCCTCATTCAGTGGTTTCCGCACGGGAGCAAGGCCCTTCTGGAAGTCATACTGCCCCTGGAGTGCACACACACGCACACCCGCACACACACACGTGTGTGCACATGTAACATACACATGTACAAATTCACGCACATGCATGTGCACACAAACACACATACACATACATACACACACACAAACAAAATAAACAAACAAAACTTTCCCCAGGTTCTCCCACACAAACGGAACCAAACCCCCCAACCACCGCCCACCCTCCAGTGTCTGGGTTGCCTGCTCTCTGCAGGCTTTACTCTGATTAAACAGGCCCTCTGTGTGCCTGGTTGCCCTCCCTCTGTTTCCATCATGGGGTGACTCATCCCCTGACTCCCCCACATCTGAAGGCCAGTCCCAACACACCAATCAGGAACATGAGTCTTTGCCCAGACTCACCATGTCCAGAGGCCTGTGTCTAAACTTAGCACTTAAAGAAGATTCTGTCACGTTAACAGGTGGCCCAGGGTCCATACCTGTGCAAACAGGTACTCCAACGAGGCAGCATCCAGGAGCGGGGTTCCCTCTGGGGTCTTCAGTGGGGTGAGGCCATTCTTGGGCTTGCTGAGGGAGTGCCTCCACACGGCAGACTCATTCTCATTTGTACCATGCCAGTTGATGAAGTAGAATCTGTGGGAAAGAGGCCACCATGTGAGCGGAAGCCCAGAACAGGGGAAGATTCTAAGAGACCCATTGACTATACTCTTTCAGTTTCCATTTTAAGTAGCAGCCAACAATATAGCATTAAAAATTGAATTTGAAAGTGCTATGAAACTATTATTATAGTATAAATTAAAATAGTAGAATTCACAATCAGATGGCTTCTTTCTCAACACAACAGTCCTTTCATGAACAGACTAAGCAGGCCTGCTCAATATTGGCAACTGAATTGCATATCTCCCTCTCCCTCTCCCTCCCCCTTTCCCCAATCACATGCTCACTCTCTCACTCTCTCTCTCTGATACTACCACGGCACAAATGATAGTAAACAGGAAGTTCCGAATTCAAGTGTTTCCTTCGCCACAACAGAGCAGCTGTGTGTGTATGTGTGTGTTAGTGTTTTGGTTAAATCTGCACACCCATGCAGATTTAACCAAAACATGTTTGCTGACACAACAACTTCAAGCCAGACTAATTTCACTTTCTGGAGCACAGTGCTGCAGAGTTTCAGGCTTGTCCTTGTTCTTCCTAAATTACATTCTCATGCCAGTGAAACAGAACTCATGAACAGGCTGGTGTGGCCGAGTAGGGCAGGGCGTGCCAGCTACAGGGAATCACAATTTTCTACACTTCATTCCTCCACTTAAAATAAATTCATATTTTGCACTTAAAGGATTGACGGGAGTGACCCTGACACATGGTAACTAACACTGGTACAGACCAGCCTGGCTGAGTGAGGCCAGGTGAGCCTGGTCACGTACCAAGGAAGACAAATAAGATGGTCACAGCAAGGGGCATGATCAACAGAAGCTCTCATTACTCTGGTGGGTTGTCACCTGTCACCTGTATTAATGGAACCTGGACTCTCTACACAGTTGGCTCCAGACCAGCCGCAGTGTGACAGTGCCCTGGGAGTGTGTGCTTATGTCACATACATTTTCACTCCTGTTTAGTGACCTGCAAGTGCGCAGGCAGCAACATGACAAAAGGACAGTCCACAAAAAAAATGGAAAGCCCCCACAGCAAAGCAAGCAACCCCCAACCATCACCGATCCATCACTTATGCAATCGCTCTCTCAGTCCACCAAATTCCCCACAGCTTAGATCTCACCACTTTCAAGTACCTAGGTATTTTTAAGTGGCACTCATTAGAATACTCACCACAGCATACTCTGCTCTTTAGCTGGCAGGCCATTCTTATTCAGAGGGGGCTAAATACAGTCTTGTTTGTATATAAATCATTTGTATTTGGTTAAAGAGCAGTTAAATAAATAAAATTTAAAAAACATTCTTTACTGGGACCAATGTTTCTGTATGCAGAACTTCATCAGAGTGATGACAAAGGTCTTCTAACAGAAGCATACCTTATGCGTTTTTACAAAAAGTCTTCTCTGTATGCATTAATGACGAGCACGTGGTGGTACATGCCACTGTCACACGGACACTTGCCTCATGCGGTAATGCAGCTTGATGGAGGTGCCCTCGTCGATTTGGAAAGCATGACTGGGCGGGTACCATATGTTCCTGCTCTCGTCATACAGGGCAAACAGGTTGTGACAGAGAGGAGAAATAGCTTGGAGGAGAGAGCAAAAGTTGGACACCCATTAACATTCATGCAGCGATATCCTGAGCTTGTGGCAAAATATCATAATGTCGTAAATTATTACAAATAACATTACTGTTATTATGATTCCTATGTCATTCCAGGCTGTAAAGGCCTTGTGTGTTTTGGGGTTGCTTACAGCACTTCTTGGCTGCCTCTGTGCACAGTTCCTCAGCTGAGTAGCTGCCCCTCAGGTACTCCAGAGGGGGTGGGTCTGGCAGGTAGAGGTGGATCTCCAGGCCCCGTGGTGCAGAGGGAATGGCGCTCCCCCCTCTCCTCGGCCTCCTCATCTTCACGCACAGTTGGCGTCCTAGTTCCATTGCAGTGATTCGTGGCATCCAGGCTCTGAGGAAGAAGGAGTGTGACTGTGGGTCACAGAAAAAGTCAAAATCCACCTAATTTTTGCCAGTGATGACCAACAATGACCTGCGATCCATGTGGCAGACACCTGCTGATGCTGTCAGGGTTAAGTGCTTTACCCTAGTTCCACAGCTGTCTCTTAGCCAGGAATCGAACCAGCAATCTTCAGGTGAGACACTCGGGTCTCATTAAACATTAAAGTAAGTTTTGTGCTCTTCAAATTCTATGAAATAACCTATAAATAAAATCACTAACCTTGCTGTAACAAAAGTCGCATTAAAAGGTGGAAATTCCCTGTACAATCCTAAGCAGAAATAATTATAATACTAAAAAGAAAGAGTAGGTTATACAAAGATGAGATGTTATGCCTTTTACTTTAAGTTAGCAAGGGGAGCATGCACTGTCTACTCTAGGGCATTTGACAGGCAGCCTCCCTCTACTGTAAAGCATGTAGTACAGGAGCTGATGGGAACAGGTGTCCAAATCTCACTAAATATACTCCACAACCACAAACTATAGACTCCAACTCCCATCACTGCCTCCAGAGTTTTTTTAAACACCTTGAGCCCAGAGCTAAACCCAGAGCTCATGTTCCCCCACACAGGGGAAAAACTAGCCAATATAGCGGTCAAGACAGACCTATTCATGCAACTCTGTTCCTGCTTTCACAGTTGTGTTGCACTGACGAGAACTGTTAATTTAAGTTGTTCATGCTTCTGCTATGACCTGAAATCAAGAATCTGAGTATTCTGTTATGTAGAAATATAGAAATATGTATCACAAATTATGTATCACTTTGGCTCTTAAAATTCTGGTTGGTGGTGTGACTGGAATACATTTCCTCATTTGTAATATATGGAAACTGCTCAGAAAGTTTGGTTTTTAATTATCTGTTCTATGCAAATTATGCACATTCTTATTTCTACATAGTAAACATGAAGAGCTCTCAAGAGGCTGCACTGGTGAGAAGTTTAGAGCCATTTTCTTGTTTTGCCAATGTAATTCATCACTAGCCTTCAATTCTGGTATAGTTCTTGTGAAGACATGACTGTCATCCTACACTGGAAAATATTAAAGATATAAACAACAATTCCTTGTAGCTAAATGACTAAAAAAATTCTTAAGAAGTTAACAATATATCATTCAAACACATAGCTATATTGTCCTGTTTTTGTTACTTGGGCTATGGTTTTGTTTTTTCACAAATAAAGATGTGTATGTTACATCAAACCCCATCTCCAAAAATCCCCAATAACCTCTGGGGGAAACTTACAGTTCGCTTTCGGGTAGAACACACATACGCTTGTGCCCTTCAATAAAACCAGGAAGAAATATATTAATCTAGAATCCCACCTATTAATCTGGCAAATCAATCAACAGTGTTGATGTCTAGTTTTTAAAACATGCTGCTTTTGAGTGGCTCAGACAGTACGAGTGCACCCTACAGCTCAAGACACCACAAATTAAAAGGCCAGGCTGTGTTACAGCCAGCAATGGCCAGGGGTCAGCAGTGGCAGAAGATAACTGGTCTTATGTTGCCTAGAGTCCCCTTGTGGCAGCTTTTATACCTTATCATACAACCTGCCACATTTTGCTCAACACTTAACAATCATTAACTTCTACTTTTCATACACAAATTTACAAACAGAAGAAAATCACTGGGATGGTGATCTTCAGTCCCAAAATTAGTTGTTTTACCTTTTTCCTCAAACGGAGAAAGGGCTGTTTATGAACAAAACACTGTTCCATACGACAACTGTTCTGAGGTCCTGCTAAAAATATCTCTGTACTGTATGACTCAACATTGCTGGTAAAGCCCAAGGGGTTTTGATGTTGCTCATCAATATTGCAAGCATTAACCCAGCTACAGTCTGAAGATGCATTCAATTCCTCCCCCTAGCTCTCGATGAAAGCAAAAAACCCATCTACTCCTTAACAGAAAGACGAGGAAGACAAAGAGACATGGAGTATATCCAATTTGAATTGTTGTGTCTATCTAAAAACCACAAATAACTGAAAGGAGCACACTGGCTTGTACTTCCTTTCAACTAAGATAACACCACAGATCTAATTATGGATTATGTTTTAGACCACACCCCCTTAAAGAACATTCATAATTACATTACATTATGGCATTTAGCAGATTCTCTTATCCAGAGCAACCTACATAAGCTACAATTTTTAGTGTGATTGCAATGCGAAGCATTCTTTTTCTTATTCCACCAAATTTTGTCCCGCTTCTCCTCCCACAGTTTTCGAGATATCGACCCCAAACCAACTGTAACCCGTCCAGTCTGACCCCAATTGGTGTGCTTGTATACACCTAAGCTGTACCCGCACTCGTTCTCTGGTTTTTGTTGTTTTTTCATCCCTTTTTTCCCATAGACTCCCATTTTCAAAATCGCCCCCCTCACACTTCATGGCCTTCCCACTCGGTCACTTTTCACCCCATAGCCGCCACATCTCACATGTTGCCTCGGGACAAATCCCCCAACACTCATCCAAGACCATCTTGACCCGCATTCGTCTTTTTGTTGTTCACTCATCCCTCCATCCTCCCATTCACCTCAGTTCATCTTTAAGGTCTTACCACTCTGTCACCTCTGGCCCGACAGCCACCGTACCACATATGCTGCCTCAGGTCTTGCCACCAAACACTCATTGAATGCTATACTGACCCCCACTCGTCTTTTTGTCATTCACTCATCCCTCCATCCTCCCATTGACTTCAATTCATTTTTCAAAGTCTTACCGCACAGTCACCTTTCAGCCTACGGTCACAGCACCTCATATGCTGGCTCAGGTCATTCCTTCCAACACTCACTGAAACCCATACTGACCTGAACTCGTCTTTTACTCTTTTATTCATCCCTCCATCCTCCAATTCACTTCAGTTCATTTTTCAAAGTCTTACCAGTCAGGCAACATTTGACAAATAACCACTGGACCTGATATGCTGCTTTGGGTTAAGTGTCCCAACACTCACCAAAGGTGGGTGTGCCCCTAGCAACCATATTGTGTACCCTAGCAACCACCTAGCAACAACTTAGCAACACCCTGGCAACCACCCACCAACACCCTAGGAACCACCTAGCAACCACCTAGCAACCAACTAGCAACCAACTAGCAACCACTTAGCAAGAACTTAGCAACTCCCTGGCAACCATCCAACAACGCCCTGGCAACACCCTAGCAACCACTTAGCAACACCCACGCAACCACCTAGCAACACACTAGCAACCACCTTATATACCTTAGCAACCACCTAGCAACAGGCTAGCAACCACCTGGTGACACCCTAGTAACCACCTAGCAACACCCTAACAACCACCTAGCAACACACTAGCAACCACCTGATATACCTTAGCAACCACCTAGCAACAGCCTAGCAACCACCTAGTGACACCCTAGTAACCACCTAGCAACACCCTAGCAACCACTTAGCCACATCCTAGTGATCGTCTCATATATGTTAGCACGTTTTCGCTGCTGGGTTGCAATCACACTGCATTTTCTTCAGGAAATGCACTTTTCTAGTTTTACATGTTACCCATTTATACAGGTGGATATTTTACTGAGGCAACTGTGGTTTAAGTACCTTGCCCAAGGGTACAACAGCAGTGCCCCAGCTGGGAACTGAACCAGCAACCTTTTGGTTACAAGTCCTGCTCTTTAACACTATGCTACACTGCTGTCCCCAGGTTTTCATTCAGCAATAATCATTCCTCAAATAAACCTCATGGGCTACAATACTACCACTGCACAAAGCTCATAATCAGCCAGCAAATCAGAACACTTGTAGATTCAACAATGCCAGAGAAAGCATTATCAATGTGATGTGCACCACAGTGACCAACTGGTCTACATATAAAATGTCTGTGGTAATACTGCAGCAAGGATGCACTACTCTCAAAGTGCCACTACATCCTGTGTCACACATACCAAGGACTTCTGTATTCGTTTCTTTAATACTTAATGTCCAAGAGTGACTTAAACGGTTTACATTTTAATAAAGCTGGACACTTTACTGATTGAATTCAGAGTTCAACTTCACAACAGCAGGGTCCCACCCAACACTGGAGCATGCAACCCTCTCCTTGCCGGTCCAGTTTACAACCCATGGCTTCATGCTGCAGTAACAGGAAGAGTGACATTATGTTATGAAGATTTCACTGCATTTTTTCTTTTGTAAACATGTTCTGACCTAAAACCATAAGCCAAGACTTTTTAAGTATGTGTATGCACATGCTGTTATTCATGCTGATATGTGAGCTGCCATGAGCCTCTCATATTTTAAAATGATGATGACCAGCAGACACACTGCAGGATACAGGCTTACCACTACAATGACAAATGCAACTGAGCATAACCATCATCATCATCATCACTGTCACAACCGTTCACATCAGCAAAAATGAAAACAACCGTTGTCCTCGAGACAACATGAACACTTATAGCTTACATCATTAATCTGTTAACTCACTTCCATGTATAGGGTGAACAGAGATCAGCTTTGAAAAAGGCATCGGAGGGATCAAACGGGCACCAGAATGGCAGCGGCGGGAAAGATCGAGCCGAACAACACCTCCCACTCAGTAGGTGATGGGGCTTATATTCATTTTATTGACTTTTATGGTTAATCCATGAATTAAAATCTCTATTGGTAGGTCCCTACTTCCAGGGGTATTTATCCAGCCAATGTTTGTGAACAGTATGTTATTTAGGCTACCTACTTACAGTACAGCTTATCTGTATTTAAAGTAAAATCTCTGGGCTCGATGCAGCCTTCACTTTTCTTTTTCCACTGCAGAGCTGGAACAAGGCTGTACCAACCACTGCCAAAACTAACTGACCTGATACAGTACAGCTGCTTTTCCACTGCATTACCAACAACCAGAGCTGTAGCATGTGACATCACTCTGAATGCTAGTGCTTTCTAGAGGGAGAACAATGCCTAGATGGCATTTGCAGTCCAAACCAGCAGC
Organism: Megalops atlanticus; assembly: GCA_019176425.1. Lineage (NCBI taxonomy): Eukaryota > Metazoa > Chordata > Actinopteri > Elopiformes > Megalopidae > Megalops > Megalops atlanticus. Next base: position 25,464,819 of record CM032896.1, read on the forward strand.
TTTCTCCCCCCAAAGAACAAACTACCATCCATAACTCAACTGCAGACATACTCAGGTTAATTAGCACATTCCAACCTCACATGTATTTATGTATGCAAATCCCTGCAGCAACCAGTAAAGCATGTCCATAGCGTGCATCTTAAAGTTGCTCTCAAATGCAGTAACACTGTAAATGCCAGGACCATATGAAGGACACTTAAGTACAATAATAAATGACATCATCTTATGTGGAGGAAAGATTTATGAGAACAACAGATGAAACAAATACAATTCCCAACATGCCTCTGTACCATGTGCAAATCTCAAGTGTAGGGTACTTTGCCATGCATATCTACCCATTTCCTTTCAAATCATTAGGAAACAGCTACTAGCAGAGGGGTTAATTGATCTCAAATCGTTTTATGTTTAATCTGATAATTCAGGAATAGAAGAATGAGATCCATGTATGATGGTGATTAGTGTATATCATTTAAACCTTTACATCATTAAACACTTACAATGCCAGTAAAGAAATGAGATTTTCATTTTAAAAAGCATAAAATGGATATGAATAGCATGACGCAAAACTAAAATGGCTGCATATCCAAGTTTTGATTGTTTTTAACTGCATATGGGTTAACTTTATTTCACATTAAGAATAAAACATATGTTAAGGGCTTCAGTGATGATGAATTTGGATTTTTGCAAGCAGTTTTACCTGCAATCAGTTTGCAAACTTTGTCTGGTGGGTGGGTCTCTTTGTCTCTCTCTTTCAGTGGTGTAATTTCATGTTTCTGTAAATGTTAGATAAAGCACCACAGACTTCTCCAGGTTGAACTAAGCCAGACAGCTTGGTTCCAGCTTTACCATGGTGTGCTGTTCTCATCTTCACCCATTTGATTTTTTATAGGTTTTGTGTAGACTATGTATCACTTACAATAGCCTGCATTTCAGAAGGCTTGTATTACACACATGATGATAAATACACAGTTCTTATAAAACATAATATCAACGCTTCATTTTGCACCTTCAATTGGTTTTTAGCCAGTTTCATCTAGAGGTGTACCCTGTCAGCTTTTAAAAATGCACCACACATGAATTCGTAAACACCTCAATGTAAGTTAACAAGTAAGACCCTGCTTAAATAACTCTCCTTGTACAGAGAGGAGCAATCTTCCCCAAGAGCCTCACCACATCCTCAGACACCGCTTCTTTTTGCAAGCGATGCCATTTTGTTCCTTCAAAAACATAAAATACTTTCAAAAATCCACCCCAGGTATAGAGACGAAACATGATACAGCTGCGCATATCGGAGGAACCATACGAACAGCATATAAAATGGTTTCATTTTGACAAACGTGAACGAGTTTGTGTTGCGAATCATTAAATGTGACATAACAGTTACAATTTCTGTAAATTACTCTTCTTTCCAAACGATAACTCTGTAGTGCATATTTTCAAGTCCAAAGAATGATATCAAAACTCGTCTGTTCCGTGCACTCCAAAAAATATTTTTAGTTTTTACTCAATTGCATGAGGTGACCTATTTAAAATTATTTTGTACTGATCATAGTAGTAGCAACTGCCGTAACCTTCGCATTAATTATCGCGGGAGTAACTATCGCACGAATATTGGGCTATTATTACAAGTGGTGGTATTAGCTGAAATAAATAAACAAAACAAATTATCTTCGTCCTGAAAAGTTGTCATCAATAGGCTACGTTTAACAAACATGGCGCATTTCTTGAGACAAACACTTACAATCAGGGTGGTCAGTTGGAAGTAGGGCTTTCCCTAGTAACTGACATAATGAAGAAATGTTTTACTCTTATGTACGTGATTGAGTAAGTAAGACGTGATTTTAACGGAAAAGAAGTTCGACCAAAATGGCATCGCCTATACAGTGCAGCTGTGCTTGCAGCACACGCAAACTGCGACTGCTTTACATGAAACTCATCTTAACATGAGTCTGACTCGCTCATCTCGTGTTTTTCTTCTTTCTATAATAAATGACAGTATTAATAATACATTAATAATAAAATTATTATTATTATTATTATTGTTGTTGTTGTTGTTATTATTATTAATAGTCACCAATTCTAATATTATTCCAATTCATTTTACCATAATGAAACTGAATCTTTAAGCAGTCCTTCTTGTCAGACCAGCAACATATCCTGGATTATGAACAGCATGTCTCCAGGACAAACTATTTCAGTAATTTCCGCACTGTAGCTACACTATCTACACTACTAACAACTAACTACACTATCATGGAATGTTACAACAGTGTCCACTTCCTTATTACCCAATTCAACATTAACAACTGCTAACAATCAAATGTGAGCAGCAGGCCATGATTTCAATCAATTCTTTTACTTTACAAAGTGCCAGCGCTCGCCAGCTAGCTAGCTAGCCAGCTAATCGTCGTTTACCACTTCCTATTGTAGCCTTCAAACAAGGATTTTTTACCTGCGATGACGGGACGGAATATTGTTTAATATTTTTCATTCACTCACCTCTTAAATATATACAGTATATCTACATGACTACGTTAAAGTTGTGTAAGACAACGTGGCACTAAAATATCAATCTTGACAAAGACTGTTAACTAGCTATTGCAATTAATATGTAGCTAATGCAACTCACCTACTTCCGTATCTTTACATCCATTGACAAATTCTCACAAATCCCCCTCGCTTATTTCAAACGAGGATAATTTTGATCAAGGCAGCGAAAATGTAATATCTCCCTAAGGCAAAAACGAAAAAGGTTTAACCGTCTTTTCGCCCGCAGTCTAGGGTTGAAACGGCATGTCTCTTACTCCGCCGACCCTTCCTGTCAAGACACGTCTGGATTCCCGAAAGCTGTGTCTGTGAGGCTGCACTCACACAGCACCCATTGGTTATTTGGCCTTTCAGTCTTGCGGTGCCAGTTATGTTAACCCTTAAAGTAGTTTGAGGCTTCTGATGTCATCGAAACAACTCTCTCCCACTGCAGTGAAGCACAATATCAAATGTTTACCCATGGGTTGCTATATTTATGTTTCAGATTCCAGCAGTACATTTCAATGAATTTAAAGCCAGTTTTAACGTTACTTGTGATTGATGTACAGGTCAGATATTAGTGTTGATTGATGTACATGTCAGAACATACACGTTCATAAATACTAACGTTTTCGTACAGGGTCAATTTTCATAAGATCGTGTACACGTAAGACTTTATTTTAAAATCTGAATATGCCATCTAATGTAATAGCTGCAAATTCTACATACCTCTGTGTATTACTGTAGGCCTTTTCTTAAATTATGACATTCAAGAAGAGATCCGTATGTATAGTTAACATTCTGTAGAAAGCTACTTCATTACACTTTACAATACGATATCACTTGAAATTTAGCACGAATGTTGAAAGCTTTTTTTTATTGTATTAATTCAGGACCTCTGTCTTTTGTGTTTTGTGAAGAATTTTTAGTTATATGGCAACCCACCAAGGATGGATATGCTGTGTTTTCCACCCCAGAGTCCCCAAGTTACTATCTACATCAAATGAGCGATGTAAATGTGTAAACAATTGAATTTTAGAATTTTCTGTTTGTTCTATATAATCACATTGTCCAAACAATTTTCAACAAACACATGTATGTTGTCTTTTCTTGAACTAAATAGTTTTCCGGTCCATGTACCATTCACAATATCATGCATTTTAAAAGTCTGAAAGTTGAGCATGGCACAAAATTATTGATAGTTTTTACAAATTATTTTTAGAAAAAAAAGACTGTCTAACAATATGTAGTAAAATCCAAATGGCTTGATGAGTTTTTTATTATTTTGATATGTTCCTTTTATTGACGGTAGACTATATAATATCAAGTTGAAGTGACATTGTAACTGAAAAATATGCCAGGTTACAGTACTTTGACAAGGTTTTAATAATATGAGAAACGGCCTTTCAGACTCATGTGGAGGACAGCAATCCATCAATTATTTTAACAACCAAATAAGGATTAAGGCAACTAATGTGGCAAAATACAGATAAAAATAAATTAATAATGTATGTGTGCAACATCAGTTACACATTTTATTCTTACAGACTTCACACATACAGAGATTGCTCTTGAACAATCTCTATGCTCTTGAACAATCCAGGATCATGCAGTGGAGAAATGTAACTTCAGTTTTAAAAATTACTTACACGTCTTGGATATCTCAACACATTGCATTTCATTTAACTCTACACATGAACGTCCATGTGATGTCATAAAGCAACGCTGACTAAAATGGGCTCATGCAGACTGTTGGCTCCTGTACAGTCAGGAGCAGGGAGGGACTTCCCGTGCTTTGCTTCTGATGCGTCACCAACACGACACTGCCAGAAACCGTGGGCAGCAATTTCCCACGAAATCTGTTATGTGTTGTGTGGTGCGTTATGATGTGATGTGATGTGGTCTGGTGACTTATAATGAATCTAAGCACTAAGCTTGCTTTAGCACATCTCACTATACATAAATTTAGCATAATAGACTCTCTTTGTTGTAGGCCATGTCATTTGCTGAGTTACTACTAATAGGCTACATCATCAATAACAATAAACAAAAGTATTAATTTTGAGTAATGTTTAATACTAGTGATAGTTTTTGCATGTATGTTTTATAAATAAATCTGTACTAAAATATTACAGCTGCCTTCACATTTAATCCATACACTTGCATCACCATAATCATCACCACACACCATTTATTCTTCACCTTTTCTCAGAAAAACAGCCTATCATAATATATAGCTAATCTAACAATGATTTACATTTTATCCACTAGTATAATTATTCGATGTAACATAGCCTACATTTGTGCCATTTTATTTATCTTTTCATCCAGTAGGAGTAAAACCTGGATATTAATACAAATATTTCATTTTTTTTCACTTCATTTCTTATAAATTAATCCCACTGGGTGAATTATGTAAAATCAATAACCTTAAAAAAGAAACTACAAAAGTATTTATTTGAAAACATGAGTAAGTTATTGAAAGAAACTAGCTGAAATCTGGTTAAGGGCTCTTCCCATGAGTGCAACATGGCCAAACTTGAAACAAGAGATAAATTGCTGGAATGGGACCCTCACAGATGACATAATTTCCTATTGCCTTAAAAGGCTGATTGCATAGCAGTGTCATATATCCATTATAATATTATGCATTAAATGGCACTTTTTCTTCAGGATGTGTTTGTTAATTCAATTCAATTCAATTCAGTTTTATTTACATAGCGCTTTTTACAACATGAGTTGTCACAAAGCAGCTTTACATCGGTATTCCAGGCCTGATACCCACTCAGAGCAAGCCAAAGGTGACAGTGGCAAGAAAAAACTCCCTGCCTAATAGGAAGAAACCTTGAGCAGAACCCAGGTCAGAGGGGGAGCCCATCTGCTTCTGGCTGGCACTGGATGGACAAATTCAGTAGGAAAGAATTTACTAAGAAATTCTTAACAGTACTTAAGAATGGTGAAACATGTAGGTAATAAGACATAGCAATATGTCTGTTTGTTAAGCAGACATGCTTACAGTGCCTTACATATACTTTTACACAGGTAACTATTTACTGAAGCAGGTCAGGCCAATGAGCATGCCCAGGGGTACAATGTTATTCCTTCATTTATTCATTCGTCAGATGCTTTTATCCAAAGTGACTTACAAGTTAGGTACAGTACAACATCCAGCCACCTTCGGGTTACAAGACCTGCACCTTATACATTAATATATCACATATTTACATAACTGTAAAACTTTGTTAGTAGCCTTTTCCCTTCCAGCCCACATGAAAACACACTGAACATTCCTCTAAACTTCCAATCATCTGCAGAAAGAAAATCAGCCACACCAGTATAAATCAGCTTCTTTTTTATTTTCTTCATGCTTTCCCCTTTTTCACCATATCTTTGGAATCACCAATTTTACACCAAGCACACCTCACTTGCACAGGAGTGCCAAAAACTGAAGTGTGATGATAGTAATCCCATACATGACTGAAAGTGCCACAGTGCATCACAGCACAGCAAACAAGAAATGAAAGATGGACACTCCTTCACCAATGTCACCAATGAGTAAAACACAGACACCTGACCAGTTGCTTGAAGGAGCTAATGAGAAGTACAAAGGAAGGACCCTTGTCGATGTCACCCTCCCAAACCCAGCTAAAACAAAGCCACCACTGTTCCGCCACTGTGGAATATCAGTTTTATACCTGAGAAGGAGTAGATGTCTACATAGTTAGTGCTCTAGTTAGCCCCTTTTTTAGCATGTGGTGCCAAGATGGTTGCCATCCTTCAGTTATCACAGTACTGTACCTTTAAGATGGACAGCATCAGCACTGTGATAACTGAACCAGGGCAGCCTGCCATAAGGAGCATTGCTTCTGGTCCTCCATGTTCAGGGTGACCACCTTTCTGTTTGGGGGTGGGGTCTTCACAAGGGGTGGAGTCAAGGCTGTGAGGGGAACCAAGTTTTATGATCAAAGGATCACTTACACAATGAGTGGCACCAATTACTGCAATACCTCCAACATCAAACTAATTCTACCATTAACTTTTATAACTAGATAAACTTCACAATCAAGAATGTCAAAATTAAATCACAATTTAGGTGCAAACAATTGAAACAGCTTAGCTTAAAAACAACTTGTCATTCAATAAATGTTATGAGATGAAAAAAATCAGGGGATACCAGGGCAAACAAAATACATTTGGCTACTGGAGAGATGCAGGTAAATTAAAGGCATGAAATGTGGTTTAAAAGGTTGATGATTTCACCTGAAAAATAATAATAAGAAGCAGCATTACTTAAACTGCAACAAGAGATGATGGCAAGTAATTAGTTAATGGTACTTTTTATATTCGTGGACTGTTCATGGCACAACCCAGGATCTTAAGAAGAAGAGGAGTGAGATTAAGAGATATGGGATCAAAGAGATGGAAGACAGGCTGCCTGTGGAAAATACAATAATCTATATGAATAACAGCAGCCTGTGAAAGGAAATGGTAGAAGAGACAGAGAGATATAGTCATAAGGAAAAAGCAGCATTAGCAAGCACAAAAAGCACTGAGCACCACATCATGTGACAAACATCAGCAAGAGACAAAACAAAATTGCAGCAAATGCAAAATCTCCTGTTATTTGAAGGTGGTCTATGACTGACCATGGAAAGATCACTCTTTATAAACCTGGAAATTATGATACCATGTTAAAACTCCACAGGGATTACTTGATTAAACTGTCCAGTTTAGGGAACCATGTCACTCTAAATGTAACAACAGTTACTGAAAGAATGCCAGCATTATTTTTACTGGATATTACTATAAAAAAATCCATGGTAGACCACTCCAGTGTCCATAGTAGACCACTATGTGGTTTATGTGGACACCACTGTTTGACAGCACTCCTACTTTTAATTTTTGTATGTAACTCTATTCATGTAGAATTTTGAGGTTTTCCTGATTCCTAAATGTCATAAAGTAATTTATGAAAAACTGACGGACGTTTCTGTGAGAAAATACAGTATATGCTCCTTGCAAAACAATCAGCCCATACAATCGCAAGTTCAACTGCCTGACTACCTTCAAAACCACCTATATTAACTATACCATGAACCCCGCAGATAAATACCGATCCCTTTATTTCCAAGCACAACGCTGACTGCATTACAGCTCGTTAAATAATGCATAGTTTCCACATACCTCACAGTGCTTACGTCAGACTTGTTGTGGTTTTAAAGTGACTCCACCCTCAGCGCTGGTTATTCTCCAGTACTCCAGTCGCGTCGCCTGTTGCAGCAGCCTCCTCCCCTTGCCGCCCCGCCCTCCGCACTCGCTCACTCCTCATGTAAACAACTCGGTTTATTGCGTTTGCCATAACAGTTCCAATGGGGGATCGTTGCCAAAGCTTAACTAGTGAATTACAACACATGTCCACTGTTGGAATGACGGGGCAACAGCTACCCTATATCATATTGATCAGCATCATTCGCTAAATTTTGGCTGCCGCAAACGGGTGTGCATATTATGTATGAATATACATGACTTGGAATGAAAAGAAAGAAAGAAAGAAAAAAAGCACACCCTCATAGGAAAGCAGCAGGCTTTGGGCTTTGCCGAAGAACAGTTAAAATAGTTATGAAGTGGCATTTGTATTCTTTAAATCGTTAAACGTACATAGCTACACTGCCTGCTTGAAAAAACGTATTATCTTAACGTTATATGCATTAACAGAAATGTTTGCCTAACTTGCGATGAAGTAATCTGATGCTTGTTTGGTACTCTGTGCCATTTTTAGCAGACTACCTTTATCATATACTCGCCCCTATATACGAAGCTAGCTATATTGCAATAGATTTGTAGGCTACGTTTTATTTTTATGCAGCCAGCAGCTAACGCCCAGCGCCGTACACACCCCTTTCATAGCATAACAAACCTCATGTTCAGTACTCAGGTTTACTAGGCGATATAACGTATATCTGTATCTTATCCGATCTTTTATCGGAGAGATTTCAGCGTCACTTACCCGCAAATTTCCCCTTTCTTCTCCTTGTTTACAGAAATATCTTTAATGACGCAGCAAGACCACATTGAACAACGTGATTGTCGCCATTTTTTGTTATTAAAATCTCTTGCTAGCCATGTGACAAAATAAAGCAAGCTTCCGGGTGCAAAGACTGAAGACTCCTCTTTTGATTCTAATTTCGATAATGAACGTGCTTGTTTTTAAAAGTCAAAAGTTTAACTCTGATGTTCGGTACAGAGTTGACTATGTGCCGCTATCACTGTCTTGGCCCTTACTACTTAGCAAAGAGTGCAGATACAGTGGCTAATGGTAATGTTCGAGAATGTTTCAGCCAGCAAGCCAGCGAGAGTACCGGTGCGTGGCCGTGGCGTTGACAACTAGGAGATGCCGATGGATGTTGTGCACGGACACATCAAAAATGAGACTTTGTTTCCTCTCTCAAAATATGCTGAATTTTATAGATTGCACATAGCTGTGTTGACTGAGGATTTTGAAAGATATTTTGGTGGTGTGTTGGTCAATTATAATGACATTTCCTGTGAGGAATGTTTCAAACGTTTCTGTGCAATAAGTATTATATAATGAGAATTATTACCACTTACTCAGGGGCAGATTTTTGCCCTAGCTATCCAAAAAATGACCCGACATCGTTGCATATCTGAGTTTCAAGTAAAAATAATAAGAGCATGGACTCAGGTTCCATTAACACAAAACTTAAGCATTTTTGTGCTCCAGTCTTCACTTTCCCTCGTGACATGTCATTTCAGATCAACTCATTAGTTGGACCACAGAGCATTTTAGAGGATTCACTCTAGCCACAGAAGAGACTTAAAGATAGAAAATAGTTCCATTATCTTGTTAGATTAATCAAATAGAAAAGATGATTACACTAAAGTAAAGGAAGTTTTCATCTGAGGAGCTGCCCCATGTTAATCAGATTACTAAGAAATGACTGTACGTGCTCATATAAAAAAGAAACTGTGCAGAAACTTGAAAGAAAATAGTGCTCCACCAAATTACAGGTCTTTCTCCTGGCTTGGAAAGAAAGTCTTCTAAGATACAAGCATGCCCTCACAGCTGCCAGGTCTGCATATTTTTCTACCCTAATAGAGAAAAATAAGGACAATCCCAGGTATTTGTTCAGCTCTGTCACCAGACTAACTAACAGCCCTGCATCAGCCAACCCCTGCATTCCAGCAATTCATTGTAGCAATGACTTCATGAACTTTTTTGACAGCAAAGTCGTAAAGATATGCGATACAATTCAAAAACTCTCCTCTACTTCTGCCTCCAGCCTGGTCTGCCCAGCCTCAGATAATGTAGAGATGTCCACTAGGCCAGCCACATGCCTAGACACTTTCACACTCATTGAATTTAGCGACTTCTCCTCCCTCATTAATTCATCTAAAAACACCACCTGCCTGTTAGACCCCATTTAAAACAGCTGCTGCCTGAAATTGGCACACTGTTATTAAATCTTATCAATGCCTCCCTTATGTCTGCATATGTACCTCAGTCCTTCAAATTAACAGTCATCAAGCCTATTCTGAAGAAGCCCACTCTGGGCCAGAATGACCTGTCGAACTACAGACCCATCTCAAATCTTCCATTCCTTTCAAAAATCTTAGAAACAGTGGTAACAAAGCAACTTTGCTCCTTTTTACAGTCCAATAATATGCTGGAAGTCTTTCAGTCTGGGTTTAGACTGCATCACAGCCAGAAACCGCTCCCCTAAAAGTGCTTAATGACCTACTTCTCTCCTCTGACAATGGCTGTATCTCCCTACTTGTGCTCCTAAGTGCAGCCTTTGATGCGATCGATCATCTTATTCTCGACTTAGACTGACTTGAAAACCTGATTGGCATAAGTGGAAAGGCTCTATCCTGGTTCAGGTCTTATCTGTCAGAGCGACATCACTTTGTCTTTATTAACAATGAGTCTTCCAACCGCTCCAGAGTGAGACATGGAATACCACAAGGATCCATGCTTGGACCTTTGCTCTTTTCTTTATACACGGTGCCTCTTGTCAATATCATTCGTAAACATGGCATTAATTCCCACTGCTATGCAGATGACACCCAGTTATACATATCGGCCAAACCTGATGTCTCTTTGAAAATATCAAACATGGAAGCCTGCCTCAAAGACATAAAGACATGGATGGCCCATAATTTCATCCTTCTAAATTTGGACAAAACAGAAATATTGGTTATTGGCCCAAAGTCTATCAGGAGCAAACTCACCAATATTACCATAAATCTTGATGGTGTCTCGCTGGCCTCAAGTGCAACCATCAGAGACTTTGGTGTCACGATTGATCCTGAGCTCTTTTTTGAAACACATATTAAAGACACCTCCAGGACTGCTGGAGGTGTCTTTTATATGTGTTTCAAACACATATATACCCATAATCAAGAAAATTCTATCAATAATCGAAGCTGAAAAGTTAATCCACGCTTTTGTTACATCCAGATTGGACTACTGTAATGCCCTCTTGTCTGGAAGTGCATATACCTCCCTACAGCCCCTCCCTAAAGTTGGTTCAAAATGCAGCTACTTGTATTCTAACCAAAACAAAGTGCTTTGAGCACATCACCCCAATACTAACCTCTCTCCATCGGCTACCTATCAAATACTGCATTGATTTCAAAATACTTCTCCTTACATTTAAAGCTTTAAATGGGCTTGCCCCTAACTATCTTAAGGATCTTCTTCACCCATATTCTCCAAAATGAACTCTATGTTCCCAAAGTGCGGGACTTCTCATTGTTCCAAGAGTGGGTAAAAGTACTATAGGCAGTAGAGTGTTTCCATACCGAGCCCCTCTTTTGTGGAACAATTTACCCACCGAAGTTCAGGGAGAAGACTCTCTCTCCACCTTTAAGTCTCGGCTAAAGACTTATCTTTATTTCAAATCCTTTAGTTGAGGGACACGGCATGGTACTGACATTGATCGTAGAGTCTCTGGTGGACTAAGTGGTCGTTGCTGTCACTACGTCATGGCCTGGGTACTCTGTGTTCGGCTGATCCAGCTGTGGTCTGGTGTTGACTGCCTTAGTGTCACCCTTATAATCGTGCTGGCCCCTTGCCTCTCATCCCCTAGGTATGCTGCCATAGTACTTATCTGCTGGGATTTTTCCTTATTTAGACACATGCATCTCTCTTCCCCCTTCTGCTCCCCCCTTGCCTTTATGCCTTCATGTTTTCATTCCTGCAATTAACACTGTTTTCTCTTTGTTTCCTGTCCCTGCTCCAGACTCCTGCCTGGACCTGTAGCACAAGCGCCACATCCCGATTTCCAGTTTAGCTACCTCACTGCCCTGCCTATCAAGCCAACTGTGTGCCAAGAACCAGACATTCTAGGATTACATTTTATAATTACTCTGTCGTTAATTACTACTGTATATCTAATTCAAATGTCTTACGTACATTATACAACTTTAAGTATTCAATGTAATTCTGCCTAGTGCCGGCCAGAAGCAGATGGGCTCCCCCCCGAGCCAGGTTCTGCTCAAGGTTTCTTCCTGTTAATTAGGGAGTTTTTCCTTGCCACTGTTACCTTAGGCTTGCTCTCAGGGGGTCTCAGGCCTGGTAACAATGTAAAGCTGCATTGTGGCAACTTGTGTTGTAAAAAGCACTATACAAATGAAATTGAATTGAATTGAATTGAATTGAATTGAATTGAATTGAATTGAATTGAATTGAATATATGCAGGTTAATGAAAAAAAAACTCATCACTAATAGTGATTTCTTTTCCCCAGAGATTGTGATTGTGTAGTCAATTGTTTATTTTTGTATATTATGTTTTCTTGTGCCTGCAACTTTTAATTTGCAATTTGCACTCCTACTTTGTCACTCCAGATAAGAGCACCTGCTACATGATTAAATGGAAATGCTTTAATTACTTGTAGATTAGACTTTAGTAATGCTTTACTTTCTGGATGCACAAACACTTCTCTGAAGGGTCTTTATTTGGTCCAATATGCAGCTGCTCACATTCTAACCACAACAAGGTAAAGAAATCCTTATCCTTAAAAAATCCAGTAAATCCTGTAGTTGAGGGATGGCAGTTTGAGGGTTGACACAGTCTATAGTTTCTCAGTGGACTGAGCTGTCAGTGTTGTCGCTATGTGACGGCATGGTACTCGGCACTCGGCAGTTCCAGCCATAATCTGGTCCTGACAGCCTGATGTCTGCCCTCGTGACTATGCTGGCCCTCTGCATCCCATACCTTAGTCATGCTTCCATAGTCTTATTCTGTCAGGGTTTTTGTATTGCATGCGGGTGACTCTTCTCTACTCTATTACTCTTCTAGTTGATCTCTCTCCCGCATAATGGCCTCTCTCCTCTCCCCTTCCTGCTTCAGAGCAGCAACCAGAATTTCAGACACAAGCAATGATGTTGCAGCCCACCCTGGCTCCCGTGATCCAGCTCCAGTTGTCTCACCGTCTCTCCTGCCTGACCATGTCCAGCCACCTGGTCCAGCTAGCCAGTAGCCTCACTGACCTGACCTTATCCTTTTCTTCAGACTTTTCCTCTCCTTACTGTTCACCAAATTTACCTGCCCTGTTCCAGCCAGAGGTGGATGGGTCTCCCCTGTAAGCCAGGTTCTGATCAAGGTTTATTCAGGGAGTTTTTCCACGCCACTGTTGGCATAGGCTTACTCTGAGGGGTTCAGGGTTTCTGTAAAGAGGCTTTTTGACGAGGTCCCCTTTGTAAAAAGCGCTATACAAATAAAATTGAATTGAACTGAATTGTAAATATCTAGACTGACAATATGGACATATCTGACCGTGTTTTGGCTCATTCAGAGGATGTGTGAAAATAGAGACTGTTGTGAGGGAGTCTTTTCAGTCCATGTCCACATGTTGCACTAGCTCAAAATGGATGTTAATATAATCAATAATAAGGATTATTTGTGTAAATATGTTCATTAGCATCCTTGTTCTCCACTTTCAAAATAAAGCAATAGCAGCACTAATTCCATCAACTTCAGCGGTAAACAGGTACTTGTAATTGTGTGTGTGTGTGTGTGTGTGTGTGTGTGTGTGTGTGTGTGTGTGTGTATGTGTGTGTTTGTGGCTGTGCTCCAGCTGGTTTCAGTGGTTTGGTTTGGTCTGATTTGTTTTGCATTGTGTGTTGGTCAGCACTGTTATAACCATAAAAGGCCAGCCAGCCACATGAGTACATCCATAACAAGAGGAGAAGTGCCCTTACACTAGAAAGCTAAGAACCACCCCTTCCCTGTAGTGCCGTTTGTGACCTGTAGTGTGAAAAATAGCTGATGGCTGCACTGGAGAAGAACCTAGTGTTGCCACTTTCAAAAAGATGCAAACATGAGGAAAAGCACAAATGAAAATAGGAAAAATTAGATTTTCTTCAAAACCTAGTTTTGAATGGCATTCATGTTCTGTTTATCAATTTATTCATTTCTGTCCAATTATAGACCTCTTTCAAAGTCAACAGGTTATGTCAGTGTAAAGCATATTAATGATCTCAGCATACGCCACAGGGAGAGGATGGTGGGATTCCTCAGCAATGACTTGTGTAATGGCCATGAATATTCATGAACATTCTTAATCCTGAATGGGTCCGATGTTTCCATTGCAGCTCCTTATAACTACACCATGTGACCATTACATCATGTAGCTACTTCCTGCTACACCACAGCGTTGCTCCTTACCACCACACCACATTGCTGCTCCTTACCACGACACATTATATTACATGCATGTAGCAGATGGTCTTATCCAGAGTGACTTCCAGTACAAAAGAACAGAACTCATTCAAGTTCAATGAGCAACAGTGTCAGACCAGGCTAACAACACTCCCAGACCAGTGAGTGTGATAATAACACTGTTCATGAGCTACCACAAGTTAACTTGTACAGCCTGACTAGACAAGGGAAGCCAAGTATCCTACCATACATCAGTCACTAGATCACAGAATCCAAAACACATCATGATACCTCACTTCATCAGCTGACAACTGGGAGCACACAGTGGCAGAACACATTGGTTTTGCTCTGCTGGGAAAGGGATGCTTATGTCAGGGTCTCCTTGGATTGAAACATTGAAATGCTGTGTGTCTGCAGAGGTTGTTCTGCCCTGATGTGTCATTGGCAATTCCAAAAATTGCATAAAGGGGAAGTTGTTCAAATGGCATCAGTGGAGCAGCATTTTTCTGCCATTTGCCACTTACTTCACTGTAGTGATCTGTGGGACTTGGAGTGGGAAACATTGTGATTTGCAGCATAAAAGTATGAGTGGATTGCATCTGTCTTGCTGCAGTGCTTCTGCATAAGTGCAGAGGTTGTACCATTGAAACAAGCCTAATGGATACTGCATTGCATAAAGGGGAAAAAATAAATCCTAACTGTGAATCTCTATCCACATTCTTCCATAGCCAAAATCTCATATGGAAATGACATATAGTGTAATATATTGAGAAATATGTTGTTCAGCCCAAGAATATATTGCAAGAATAATGAAAATATATTAATTGAAATTCTGAAATATATTGCAATATACCATAACAACAAAATGTATGAATTTTAAATATGTTGATTCTGCTAAAAACATATGAACTGTCTTCTCAATATAAAAAAGAGATGTAAAATGATCTAATATTTGAGTTCATAAGGCGAATGACAATTCTTCAAACAGCAGTGCTGAGACAATTAAAAGTAAAATATATACTTTTAACTGTTAATAGCCATCAATCCCTTATTTTCATCCAAATTAGACTCATATGGAGTGTAATTCATCATCACAAACACCTGAATTACTTCAGTAAATACACATTCATCACATGGCCCTCCCATTTTATATAAATGAATATCAGCTACAAAAATAAGTCACATGACCTGACTAACACAATGATATTTGTGATTTGACACTCTGCTCACATATATCAATCAGTGAAAAGGTTCCCAGATCTGCCTATGTGGAGATCACATACAAATTGTCACATGCAAGGGAGAATATGCCAAGATAATGACTGAATACTGACTGAATAATGACTGAATGACTGAATTTCAGCTATTCGCCTATGAGATTTAGAAAGGAGTGTCTGTCACTGGCTGTTTGCCTCTGGCTCAAGAAGGATTCATGCTTAATACTTCATACTTAAAAACACAAAATAAAACACATAAAAATACTGTACAAAAAAGACACAATAATGCGTTTATTTATTGTATTTATTTCAACCTGTCATCATTAGGAATTGCAACTGATCACTAAAGGCAAAAGTTCCCTGAGCCTGAATCAAATGTGGCATGAGTTACTGTACTGTTCACCGTGTGTGTAATACTCACAGTACTGATCACTGTGTTCTTCCATTGTTTGATATTCACTGTACTGTGCACTGTGTGCGCCTTGTATATAATTTGTTAAAAGAGTGCAGGAGCAATACAATTTTTGTCTTGCTTGTGGTTTAAGTCACATGGTTAACAGGCTTGTTAAATGTTTGTTAACACTTATATAATTGTTTATATCCTTGCATACCTGTTAATACCAGTGATGAAAATCAATGAGGAAATAATTATCCCTTTTTTATTTTTTGTCTTGTTTATCTAATTAGCAGCTTTCTTTTTTCTGTGTCTAAATTCTCCATAATCCATTCTGACATCTACTCTTATATATTAAATATCATATTAAATTGAAAGATTGAAGATTTTTAGATTTTCTGCAACCAGTCCTGGTCACAGGTTCAAAGGTCTGTCCACACTGATGACTCATGCCACATCTGGTTAAAGTAACTAAATTAAAGATGGTTGTCCACAGTCAAACACATTGATTCAAAAGCGATAAAAGCAATAACAACTGAGGTTTATGGAGGGTAATCAATGTGATTTGTTCAACTGTATTAAAAATGTTATTATCCCTGAAACCCTTGAATGTGGATTAATTTGGCTCCACATCATGCATGCAAAACTGTATTAATCCAGATCATATGTATTTGACACTGTTTCAATTTTCAGTGTGTGTAAAGGTATGTAGCAATACATTATACGGCAACAGGTATTTTCCTCAGCTAGGCACAGATACTGCATTTTAACCCTGGACCTGGGGCACATATTTTGGCAGTGTGTGAAAAGTGAAAGACAAGGGAAAATAAAGGTTGCAGAAACACACTGAGAGTCTCACAAAGATTCTACAATCTTGTCTGCTGCCAGCTGGATTTTGATAGAGGGAGGCAGAGTGAGTGTTATGAATGGAGGCAGGGGGAAATCATTTAAAGGGTAAAATGTTTCTTGGTGCACAGAAGCTGGGTAGGTCTGTCCTGTAAAAACAAACAATAAGCATTTTAATATGGTTATTTAAGATGTATGAAATGAGACTAGAAATATAAAACAGAGAAAAGGGGAAAAAGCCTCTGAATCAGTGATGAGACCACCAGGGGGCACTGTCAGGCCACAACCTCCCCCTCAGTTCAGCTTGCACAAAAGTCTTTGAATCCCAGTACTTTGGAGATGTGTCCTCATGTCATTTTGTGGATCTCTTCCTCCATTCCTTGGTGACGCCTATCAAGGAGACAAGGAAGAAGTGGGAAGAGAAAATAAGGAGGTATCTAATGCAATGAGGGGAATGGAACATCCTTGCTTGATTGAACATTTGTATGACATTTAGTAGGTATCCCTTCCCTCTTCAGAGCAGATGTATTTTTAATATGGAATGTATGGTTAATTTTACTATTTTGCAAGCAAAAGGTTTCATACAAAATGTAATTTCATATAAAAATCCAATGTATACGGTTTTTAAGGAAGATGTACATTTACATTTATTCATTTGGCAGACGCTTTTATCCAAAGCGACGTACAAAAGTAGTGGGCAAACAACAGGCACAAGAGCAAGATGTGTACAGGTCATACAATGATGATAGTGCTGAAGCTGAGCGCAAGGTCAGTGTCGCGAGCCAACTAATTTGAACTAGGATTACATGTCAGTACTCCGCCCCCCTAGCCGTGTGTTTTTGTTTTCTTCCCCTGTCCATGTGTTTTTGTTTTCCTTGTGTTCTAGCCCTGCCCCGTTCGCCGCCCGGTCCCCGCCTGCCTCGTTACTGCATCGCCGCCACCTGCCTGCCAGCTCACCTGTTTCCCATCACCTCGTCTGCTCTGCCCTTTATAATACCCTGCCTGTTCCTGTCTCGTTGCTAGTTCGTTACGGTGTGTTTTACCTGTTTCGTTCCCGCGTTTATCGTCAGCTTGCTTGTTTTCCGACTTTGCTTGTGCCCCGACCTGAGTCTTGCGCTGCCGCCTTGTGCTGTTGCCTGATATTCTGCCCGACTGGTTTCCGACCCTGCCTGCTCCTGTTCCTGATCCTGAATTTTCCCCTTGGACTGTCTCCCTGGTTTCGACCCTCCCTGTTTCGTGTTTACGAGTCTGCCTGCAGGTTTGTAATAAATCGTTCGGAATCGAACTCCATGGTCTGCGACTGAGTCCTTGTCCGTGCCTGACATTACATATCAAATACAATCACAGGGACAATAAAGTACTGCTGTACTACCTAGGTAAGAGCTACCACTGACCAGTTATCGGTGTCCAGGTCATGGAGGATACAAGAATATTGGGGATCAAGGAAAGGATGTATTTAGGACTATTGGCATGCCTTGTGCATGAGCTTTGCATCATGGTGAGCACAAATGTCAGCACTCTGAGCCTGGAGTAGTGCAGAATTCAGCCAAGATGACCCATGCACACAGCATCCTTCCCTTAAATAGACAAATCACTTTTCCCAAGTTCAGTATAAATTTGTCCATTTTTTGGCAAAACCTTCCCCCACTTATGCTTCTTTTCACTGGCCATAGTGTGAGTATTTACAAGGTACATCAGGCATAGAGGGAATGAAGTGATCTGTCACTCACTACACTGTCAGATGAGGTGACCTCACTCACCCAGCCTGTCTTATCTTTTTTTTTTTTTTTTTTTCTATTTCTCATGTTGATATTCCCTGGTATTTACTGATATTACACTCACATCATTATGCATAGTCTCATGTGAATCTGTCATCAATGTGGTGTTGTGAATGAGGGGCTGGGGCTGTTATCTTAAATTACATTACTTTTGCTTAGAAGATACAACTTATACCTTTTACATGTTTTCCATTTGCATAGGTGTTTATTATGGCTCTTTGGATTGAATACCTTGCCAATGGGCCCAGCAGCACTGGCACACCTAGAAGTCAAACGCTCATCTTCAAGCCCTCTTCAATCACTACACTACCCTGTTAGAAGGCCACAGGTTAGATTCTTAGGCAGGGCACTAGAATGCTGAACAAGGTATTCTGCTGCTTTAGGCATCTCCAGCTGTCCAAACAGATGACATGTAAAAATAAACTATGACTCCTAGCATTACCCCAGAGCATTTTACTGAACACCTACCTTACACTGACTCATAGCATTACCCCAGAACATTTCACTGCATGCCTGCTTTACACTATGACTCATAGCATTACCCCAGAACATTTCACTGCATGCCTGCTTTACACTATGACTCATAGCATTACCCCAGAGCATTACTGCATTTGCCTGCAGCTGTGAGATCCCCCCTCTGCCCCAAGCCACACTCAGCATGAGTAAGGCATTCATTTGGTCCACTTGTACCCACATTAATTATTACCTTTATAACACATTCTGATTCACTATCAAGTCCTGCCATGGATTGCTGATTGCTGAGATTCTTCAGTCAATTCAGACTCAATACACCTGCCATGCCATCACATATCAAATTCTGGGAGAGGTGATACAGAACAGCCTTAGAAACCCACCTAGAAAGCCAACCTTATAGAATCTAGAAGCCAAACAATGATAGTTATCTATATAATATCATGAAACCAACTAATTTTATTACACACTGTAAATAGTTCTAGTTTTTTTCATCACTGCCACCTGGACCCACAGTCTCTCACATTAAGGGAAGCTAGCAGCTAGCTAGCTAAAACATACAGTATGGGACTCACACGAATATATTTCAATTAATGTCTTATAGGCGTCTTGCTATTTCTTGTTTTTTCTTTGTCTTTTTGTCATTTTCTGAAGAAAATGCAATGTGTGGTTGCCTGTGTGCATTACTGGGCATATGCAAAGAGCCCAGTATTTGTATTTGTATCTGTATGTGTTGAGGCAGCAACATTATTTGTATTTGTATTCGAGTAAAAGTGGAAATAGGCGTAACAATCCTGTTTTTTTTATTACACTTCTAATTTTAGGATATTTAAGTGTTAATATAAGTGTTCTTCAATAAACTATTATAATAATTATGAACACTTAAATGTAACATTGGTTTATGGTTTTCATAAACCCAGCAATAAACATGTATAACCATAAACATCATTGAAATGGAGGTAACTTAACTAGTAGACAACGGAGCTAACAACGGAGCTAACTATAGACGTTGCTGTCAGCAAGCCTAACAGGCTATGCAAATATCTCAATCGTTGTCAAGTGTAGATGCAATTAGACACAATCACACAACAGGTAGACCTACTTCTACACTGCCAACAATATAGGCTAATTTACAGGGCTAACAGGCGAACGCTAGCCTAATCTCCTCCCGGTCAAACAAGCTCCGCTGCGTCTGCGTCTTCTAAGTTGAAATAGTGGCACAGGAACTTTGCTAGAATGGCCATAAAGAGCGCTCTGTTTCTCCAGTGTGATATCTGCAACCGTGTGACACTCAGGATGACTGGGCAGTGAGCACAGCGTATAGGTGAACTACGTGTAACAGTCGAAATTATGAAATGTACCTTTAAGACATACTGTGCGCCAAAGTGCGAGAGAGGCAGCGTTATTGGAAAGCGCCTTGCTTTTTTTCTTTAGTTGAGCAGCTCATGTGTTACAGACAAATGCCGAGCTATTTTTCCTTTTTTCTTTATTCACCTCAATGGTAACGTTTAGGTTACGTGTAGCTTCTGTTTCGTTCATGTGTGATCAAATAGTATCCGTACAACCGGGCTTGGTAAGATTGAGTACTTTATGTTAGTAATAAACGACGGACGGACATTGTGGAAGTCCCAGTACCAGTGTGGCTGTGAGTTTCTAACTATCTTCTTCAAGCTTCCTCAACCAAGAAACACGGACCCAAACTGTTACAAACGTTACAATAAACTACCTCAGCAAACCAGTTAAGGTAAAAAAAAAAAAAAACCTAATCAAAACAAAATAGTGGCGTAGCAACGTACTACGTTTTGCCTATATTTTAATCAGGCTGCGCTGCTCCTTTTCAGTCTGTGCTCTCTCCCCCCTCCATTCTCCTATTGTCTTTCTGTCATGCCAGCGCAAGCAGGCGGCGTACAAAACCCCACCGCGCTCAGAGTTATGAGGAACACCAGCTATTTGACATGTTTTGTTTTCCTGAAAACAAATAATTTTAAAAAATATTTGTACGAAATAAATATTCGTAAAAACCCACTATTTGTGCTTTGCCGAATACCGTATTCGCATTCGGCTCCACCCCTAGAGCCTTTTTACCCAAATCCTTTTTAACACTTTAAACAAATACATTACATCCTTTATCTGGAATAAGGGCCCAAGTAGGATACGCAGACAGATATTACAGAACCTGAAACATTCAGGAGGACTAGCACTCCCGTATTTTACGGGCTACTGCTGGGCGGCAAACATTCATAGCGTCCTCTATTGGTTTCATAGCCATTTCGGGCTAAGCAACTGGGCCCCAGCTTGGGTCACTATAGAGGGAAATTCTTGTTCCCCTGCTTCTCCAGCGGAACCTCCTTTGCTTACCTCTCTCATCCCCTCTCCACTGTTATGGGAACATGCTTGTGCACCAATCTCTGAAAATATGGCACAAGTTCAGAGCCCACTTTGGCCTTCAAGTAACCCCCCAGATAGCAAGCATACGTTGGCCCGACGTTGGGCACATCAGGTATTAAAAGATCACAGGGCAATCCTGCACAGTTTGTAAGATTATGATAGGCTACTAGAAATGTTTTTAGCTGTCTTTACCCTGTATTGGTGTAATTGTTTACTTGTTTTATTTTATTAATCTTATTTTATTCATTTTGACCTTTATAAATAAAGCATATAAAATAAACCAGTTTGAGAAACATCACTGCATTGCCCATCATTTAAATCTGAGTAAATTGAGTTGCATGTGCACTCATCACTCAAAAGATGGTGACTTCCATGGTCCAAAGTTTGTCTCCAATTGAAAACGGTGAGTTTTCCCGGTCTCTAAAGCCAATGACTGGGCCACCATTTCATTTATCAAATGTACCACTGCAAATTCTCATAAAGGATACATAAACATTGAAATGGCCTTTAAATTTATAGGCCTACATATATTATATACACCTACTGGAGACGAATGTGTGGATTTCAGCCTTCCCCTAACAACTTACAGCTTAAGTTAATTTCACCTTAAATCATGCTAAATGTAAACGTAAGTCTGTTGTTGAAACATGCATAACACAAACCCAAGGTTTCCATGCACACAATTTATTGAATCCTGGCATTTAGCACTGGCATTTATTGAATACTGGCATTTAGCATGCTAAATGTAAACGTAAGTCTGTTGCTGAAACAAGCATAACACAAACCCAGGGTTTCCATGCACACAATTTATTGGCATTTAGCACCAGAAGACTTCACTGCAAGAAGGAGCACACAGATCCTCTAACAATGCTGTGATTATCTGAGTGAGTAACACAACTTTCACGGTAGCACTCCACTGAGGCCATGGTGAAACATCTCATCCTGAGCTGCAGACTGCACCTGGAGTCACCAGTGAGAGAAAGATAGAAACATAGAGATTAATTAGCAACATACAGATTAGAAAGATATATATATAGATAGACAGAAGACATGGACTGAAATCTTAACTCATACCTGCAGGTTCAGAAAGTAGTCATACACTTTTAAGTTGTATTTTGTTTCGTGTCAGACTCATCTTAAAATGTGATTACCTGATCACGCTGATGACGGGGAAATCCTAAGAAAAGAATGTGTTAAGAATATGATGTAACAATAAAAA
>CM032896.1:25487842-25605467 GCA_019176425.1 Megalops atlanticus
ACAGGCGCCAAACTTTCGAATACTCCTCCTAGAGGATTGATCCGATTCATTCCAAATTCAGTCAGTATGATGCCAAGACATTCCTGATGCTAAATTGCGAAGGGATTTTGATATCTTGCATGGTGTTGAAATGGCGAAACAATGAATTCATATGTCTCGCCACACAAAAAGGGAATTTGTCATAAGTTCTCCATACATTGCTTGATACGGCTCAAACTTCACAGGTTTTTGGTTATGATGGTTATGATGATATCCACATGCCCAGAGTGACACCCTGGTATAGCGCCACCATCTGGCAACAGAAAGAGTGGCTTTTTCAGCCATCTCAGCTCTAGTGCTCCTAGACGGTTCATCGGATTCAATTCAGATTTGGCGTACATGTGGTCACAGATGTCTTGATTTTATTCTGCAAAGGTATTTTTTGATACGTTGAACAGCGTAGCCATGGGTAAAGGTTGAATTTGGGCACCTCTAAACAGTTTTTGACCAGTTTCACCAGTCTGATGAATGACAGGATGCTTAACCAATCAAATGAGTTGTAGCGTGGGGGTTGTATTGAGGTGCAACGTCATGAATGTACCTCTTCAGATAGTCGAACAGCGGCCATGTTTGTTAAAGTGTTTTGAGCACGTTAGCAGTGTTGCCAATTCAGCGATTTTGGAGACATTTTGCATGTTTAGTAAAAAACAAACTCCTTTAATTGTGGTATTGTGTTAATTTGGTGCTTAAGTCAGGGATAACTGCGGACGAACTGTCCCGGTTGGAACATTTTTGACGAGTCGCAGGCAAACTCAGCTTGGAGTCGCGGTGTTGCGAACTCACCCATGTCGGAAGGCATTTCGCATCCTTACTTTTATGAGAAGCAAACATCGTGTATAGTTACCTCGGTTAATTGTGGTGTTGTGTTAATTTCGTTATTGGGAGGAAGGTTGACGAACTGTGGAAATATTGCACATGGCGCAGGGAAATTCCGCTTCAAGTCGTGGAATTAGCTCCGCAAAATGCATTTCACTATACATTTAAGTCTATGCATACGCCTGCGTGCGTACAGAGAAAATCTCACAGTTGATCTAAAAGCCCCCACCTGTTCGTGGTACTACTTTTGGCAGATTGCTTGGTTCACGTAAGAATAATTCTGTTGATAAACCCGAATCCTTTTAGCTGTTGCTATGACCGTGTAGCCTGATGTCATGATCAACAACACTCGTCGATTTAATCACAACATAATTCAATACGAAACACCGCTGTCTCAAACGAGCACAATATGTATGGGTGTTTAGTTACTATCAAATTCAGACTGGACGATCATTAAAGCTAATATATTCAAAGGAACGATTAGCATGTTATGCTAGCCCACGGTGTGCTTTATGCTCCAGTATCTGACAGCGCATTGAAACGGCTGAGGCTGTAACACTGTATTTGCTGGCTTATGTTAGCTGATTTAAAGCCATGACTTCAGGCTATTGTGATATGGACTGCTAAATTAGCTTCTATTCCAGTACACGACAATTGTAAGTAATAGTAGTATGACGAGTCTGTTTACTGCATGTAGCCTAAGCTGTGGGGCCGTCACTTATATTCTATAGTTAAAGGCAAGTCGCTGCTGTCCCAGGCACATCATGAGTGACCTCGCGTTATGATGTGTAACTTTTTTTGTATTTGTATTTTCTTTTGATCAGTGAATTGTTGATGACATTGAACATGCAGTGTACCAAATAAAAACCAAACCAAACCAAACCAACCAACCACATAAAAAGTCACAGTGGTTCTGTTCACATTGCAATTAACTTTACAATTTACGCACTCGCTTATGAAGGTTGAACTGCACAAAATGTTTAGAATATGAGCATTATGACTTACATGCCAAAACGATGTCCTTGTAGACTACTTGATACACAAGAACTGATACTTCCAATGTTTAAAACGATTTTAGCACACGCATGTTAAGTAAGGACAATGTCTTAAAATGAGATATTACATACAATTCAGCATCCTGCATAGAAATTAAGAAAATTTGTGAGATGCATATTTACACAGCACACAGAAGGCGTTATGGTAATATTGCAGGTTACATGAACAGGTGTTAGTGTATGTAGTCTTTGAACATAATGACATTTGCATGTGAAACAGTTTTCTTTTGTTGTTGTTGTAGTTTTATTTGGAATCATGACAATGATGTCTGTATTGTCCAAAGACACACGTGAACATTAATATAACAGTAATATTTGTGTTTGTTTGCCAATCCCACACCAAGTGGTTGGTCATATTCTGTGGTTATGTGGTGTTGGTGAAAATTTTAAGAGATTGCACATAAGAATTCATCCACTTCATACCAAATTTATTCAGTATGATGCCAAGACATTCCTGATGCTAAATTGCGAAGGGATTATTGATATATCAATCGGCGTTGCCATGGCGAGGCGATCAATTTACACGTGACCGTGCTCAAACAGGAAGTGTGGCATAATTCCGCTGCACATGGTTTGATTTGGCTGAAACTTCACATGTATGTTCAATTATGGGGCAAAATCAGATGCACGTGCCAATTGTGATTCATTGTCATAGCGCAACCTACTGACAGCAGGAAGTGAGGTATTTATAACAAACTTTTCAATGCTGCTCATAGAGGATTCATCCGATTCCTACTAAATTTGGTCAGCATGACCCAAGATGTTCATGATGCTAAATTACGTAGGGATTATTGATATCTTGATCAGCGTAGACATGGCGAGGCGATCAATTAACATGTTATTGCGCTCAAACAGGAAATGTGGCATAACTTTGCTGTACATTGTTTGATTTGGCCCAGACTTCACATGTATGTTCAATTAGGGGGCAAAATCAGATGCACATGCCAATTGTGATTTATTGTCATAGTGTCACCAACTGGCAGTCAGAAGTAAGGCTTTTATACCAAATATTTTAGTATTCCTCTAAGAGATACGCAAATGACCATGATTTGTCCTCATTAGATTTACTTTAATATACTGAGGTCAAACTGTCTTTGTGTTGTTTTTTGCGCTGTACTGGTAAATTGATTCAATTTACACAACATAAATGAATTTCCTTCACTAAGTGAAAGTATAACATGAGAATATATTTGTGTTTTAAGTGTGTATCCTCTACAACCATTGATTAGTCACAAACAGTCATCAGGAACAATAACGAAGTATGTGATGATGCCATAACCCACGCGAGGCTACACCCTTGGTGCTTGGGCCCGTTCATCGCTGCTTGCAGCTATATTTATTATTATTATTATTTTCCGACTTTGGTGGCCTTTTTGAGGTGCTTGGCATGCACGAAAACTCATGAAATTTGGCACACACATCAGAAGTTGCGTGAATCGGGGTTTATCAAAAGCTTGGACCTGGGTGTGGCATGGGGGCTCGATAGCGCCCCCTTTGTCAAATGTGTTCACTGTGGGCGTCCAATTTTACGCACATGCACCAAACTTGGTAGGCATATTGGTCTACCTAAGATGAACAAATTTCGCAATCACACCCCTTAACTCCGCCCAACAGGAAGTTGGTCACTTTGGATTTTGTGCGTTTTCACAGGCACCGAACTTTCAAATACTCCTCCTAGAGGATTCATCCGATTCATGCCAAATTTAGTCAGTATGATGCCAAGACATTCCTGATGCTAAATTGCGAAGGGATTTTTGATATCTTGCATGGTGTTGAAATGGCGAAACAATGAATTCATATGTCTCGCCACACAAAAAGGGAATTTGTCATAAGTTCTCCATACATTGCTTGATACGGCTCAAACTTCACAGGTTTTTGGTTATGATGGTTATGATGATATCCACATGCCCAGAGTGACACCCTGGTATAGCGCCACCATCTGGCAACAGAAAGAGTGGCTTTTTCAGCCATCTCAGCTCTAGTGCTCCTAGACGGTTCATCGGATTCAATTCAGATTTGGTATACATGTGGTCACAGATGTCTTGATTTTATTCTGCAATGGTTTTTTTTGATACGTTGAACAGCGTAGCCATGGGTAAAGGTTGAATTTGGGCACCTCTAAACAGTTTTTGACCAGTTTCACCAGTCTGATGAATGACAGGATGCTTAACCAATCAAATTATGAGTTGTAGCGTGGGGGTTGTATTGAGGTGCAACGTCATGGATGTGCCTCTTGAGCTCCTCGAACAGCGGCCATGTCTGTTAATGTGTTTTGAGCACGTTAGCAGTGTTGCCAATTCACCGATTTTGGAGACATTTTGCATGTTTAGTAAAAAACACACTCCTTTTATTGTGGTATTGTGTTAATCTGGTGATTAAGTCAGGGGTAACTGCGGACGAACTGTCCCGGTTGGAACATTTTTGACGAGTCGCAGGCAAACTCAGCTTGGAGTCGCGGTGTTGCGAACTCACCCATGTCGGAAGGCATTTCGCATCCTTACTTTTATGAGAAGCAAACATCGTGTATAGTTACCTCGGTTAATTGTGGTGTTGTGTTAATTTCGTTACTGGGAGGAAGGTTGACGAACTGTCGAAATATTGCACATGGCGCAGGGAAATTCCGCTTCAAGTCGTGGAATTAGCTCCGCAAATGCATTTCACTATACATTTAAGTCTATGCATACGCCTGCGTGCGTACAGAGAAAATCTCACAGTTGATCTAAAAAAGCCCACCTGTTCGTGGTACTACTTTTGGCAGATTGCTTGGTTCACGTAAGAATAATTCTGTTGATAAACCCGAATCCTTTTAGCTGTTGCTATGACCGTGTAGCCTGATGTCATGATCAACAACACTCGTCGATTTAATCACAACATAATTCATTACGAAACACCGCTGTCTCAAACGAACACAATATGTATGGGTGTTTAGTTACTATCAAATTCAGACTGGACGATCATTAAAGCTAATATATTCAAAGGAACGATTAGCATGTTATGCTAGCCCACGGTGTGCTTTATGCTCCAGTATCTGACAGCGCATTGAAACGGCTGAGGCTGTAACACTATTTGCTGGCTTATGTTAGCTGATTTAAAGCCATGACTTCAGGCTATTGTGATGTGGACTGCTAAATTAGCTTCTATTCCAGTACACGACAATTGTAAGTAATAGTAGTATGACGAGTCTGTTTACTGCATGTAACCTAAGCTGTGGGGCCGTCACTTTTATTTTATAGTTAACGGCAAGTCGCTGCTGTCCCAGGCACATCATGAGTGACCTCGCGTTATGATGTGTAACTTTTTTTGTATTTGTATTTTCTTTTGATCAGTGAATTGTTGATGACATTGAACATGCAGTGTACCAAACAAAAACCAAACCAAACCAAACCAACCAACCACATAAAAATTCACAGTGGTTCTGTTCACATTGCAATTAACTTTACAATTTACGCACTCGCTTATGAAGGTTGAAGTGCACAAAATGTTTAGAATATGAGCATTATGACTTACATGCCAAAACGATGTCCTTGTAGACTACTTGATACACAAGAACTGATACTTGCAATGTTTAAAACTGTTTAAAACGATTTTAGCACAAGCACGTTAAGTAAGAACAATGTCGTAAAATGAGATATTACATACATTTCACCATCCTGCATAGAAATTAAGAAATTTTGTGAGATGCATATTTACACACCACACAGAAGGCGTTATGGTAATTTTGCAGGTTACATGAACAGGTGTTGTGTTAGTGTATGTAGTCTTTGAACATAATGACATTTGCATGTGAAACAGTTTTCTTTTGTTGTTGTAGTTAGTTTTATTTGGAATCATGACAATGATGTCTGTATTGTCCAAAGACACACGTGAACATTAATATAACAGTAATATTTGTGTTTGTTTGCCAATCCCACACCAAGTGGTTGGTCATATTTTGTGGTTATGTGGTGTTGGTGGGAAATTTTAAGAAATTGCACATAAGAATTTAGCCACTTTTATAAGCAAGGGCACTGCAAGGAGTTGAATCCCGTTCCAGTAATATGGAAGTACCACTACCAGTGCCTTTTGCTTTTTATGGCTTGTGGGGGAAAGCAAAAGCATCATGAGCAACAGAGTGTGATGTTAATATTCAAAATGATATAATGGTGCTCAAGATATTATGTAGCTACTCAAAATATGTAAGTAAGTAGGATAACTAGTTAAAATTTTGATTACTGAATGTATTTGTTTCTTTAATGACCTAAAGTAACCACACTGTTGCAATGAAGGAAAAGCAAACCCCTGTAGTGTTAGAACAGCATACTCTGGCTGTATTAGAACAAATTGTAGGATGTGCAAATAAGTAACACTGAGTATAAAAAAATAGTGTAAGTAGTTTGTTGGTGGTGGTGGTGTGTGTGTGTGTAACATGAGCAGACATAAGATATATTACATTGTATAGAAGTGTGTAAGTAATTGATATCTGATTGTGAATAAGCAAGCTGTTTTGTTAGCGCCCCCTTTGTCAAGTGTGTTTACTATGGGCGTCCAATGTTACGCACATGCACCAAAGTTGGTAGGCATATTGGTCTACCTAAGATGAACAAATTTCGCAATCACACCCCTTAACTCCGCCCAACAGGAAGTTGGTCACTTTGGATTTTGTGCGTTTTCACAGTCAGCGAACCTTCGAATACTACTCCTAGAGGATTGATCCGATTATTACCAAATTTAGTCAGTATGATGCCAAGACATTCCTGATGCTAAATTGCGAAGGGATTTTTGATATCTCAATCGGTGTTGCCATGGCGAGGCGATCAATTTACACGTGACTGCGCTCAAACAGGAAGTGTGGCATAATTCCGCTGTACATGGTTTGATTTGGCTGAAACTTTACATGTATATTCAATTATGGGGCACAATCACACACACACGCCAATTGTGATCCATTGTCATAGCGCCACCTACTGACAGCAGGAAGTGAGGTATTTATAACAAACTTTTCAATGCTCCTCCTAGAGGATTCATCCGATTCATACTAAATTTGGTCAGCATGGCGCCAAGATGTTCATGATGCTAAATTACGAAGGGATTATTGATATCTTGATCGGCGTTGCCGTGGCGAAACGATCAATTACCATGTTACTGCACTCAAACACAAAATGTGGCATGATTCCGCTGTACATTGGCTTCGCATGCACGAAAACTCATGAAATTTGGCACACACATCAGAAGGTGCAGTCATCGGGGGTTATCAAAAGCTTGGATCTTGGCGTGGCACGGGGGCTCCATAGCGCCCCCTTTGTCAAGTGTGTTTACTATGGGCGTCCAATGTTACGCACATGCACCAAACTTGGTAGGCATATTGGTCTACCTAAGATGAACAAATTTCGCAATCACACCCCTTAACTCCGCCCAACAGGAAGTTGGTCACTTTGGATTTTGTGCGTTTTCACAGTCAGCGAACTTTCGAATACTCCTCCTAGATGATTCATCCGATTATTACCAAATTTAGTCAGTATGATGCCAAGACATTCCTGATGCTAAATTGCGAAGGGATTTTTGATATCTCAATCGGTGTTGCCATGGCGAGGCCATCAATTTCCACGTGACCGCGCTCAAACAGGAAGTGTGGCATAATTCCGCTGTACATGGTTTGATTTGGCTGAAACTTCACACGTATGTTCAATTATGGGGCACAATCACACACACACGCCAATTGTGATTCATTGTCATAGCGCCACCTACTGACAGCAGGAAGTGAGGTATTCATAACAAACTTCTGACAAAATTTGAACAAATCTTTCTCCTACACGGCTCATCAGATTCATACTAAATTTGGTCATTATCATGTCAACATATTTATGATGCTAAATCTAAAAGGAAAAAGTGATATCTTGAACGGTGTTGCCGTTACGAAGCGATCAATTAACATGTTACTGTGCTCCAACAGGGAATGTGGTATAATTCTACTCTGCAACGTGTGATGTGGCTCAAAGTTCTCATGTATGTGTTAAATAATGGACCATAATTACATGCACATGCCAATAGTCATTCATTTTCGTAGCGCCACCAACTGGCAATCAGAAGTAAGGCTTATATACCCAAATTTTTAATACTCTTAAGTGAAAGTACAGCATGAGAATATAATTCCACTGTGCGTCGTTTGATTTGGATCACACTTCATGGGTAAATTCAATTATGGGCCAAAGTCACATGCACATGCCAATTGTGATTCATTGTCATAGCACCACCTCCTGGTAGCAGGAAATGAGGTATTTATAACAAACTTTTGAATGTTCCTCTTACAGGTGTCATCAGATTCATACTAAATTTGGTTGGCATGAGGGCTTCACTCTTGGTGCTTGGGCCCGTTCATCGCTGCTTGCAGGTATATTTAAATGTTGCTTTTATTGTGTTTTTGTTATTTTACTGTATTTCTCAACCTATCCTATTTTATATATTATTCTGGTTATACTTCATGTTTTAATCATTTTTGGGAGGTGCTTTTTCATACAATGTATGAAAAGCTATCCATACAGCTGATATATATATACAAGAAATGTGCTGTTATACCTATGTTAGTGCGTGTCAAATATAAAAACACACAAATATGTTACTTTTATATATGGATTTTTTGCATGCTTTATATGTTATGGAATACATTGTAAAATATTCCACACGGATATATTGTACATATGGAAGTGACCTTTCTCCATGTATTTTGTAATATGATCCATACATTTTAATTTTAAATTTTACCAACATAGTGTTCCTAATTCAATTTGCCTGTCAAATTTTAGCATATATTGAAATAAGATTTTTTCCTTGAGGTATCCTTGAATTGCACAACTTGCAAAGCTTTTCAGCAAGTTAATGGAAAACCCAGTTAGCAGATGGTGTCATCCAATCATAAGATCTGCTCAAGAATGTAGCAAAACAACCAGGAAGATCCATATACAAACACATGTATGCATCCACACGTACACAAAGATTATTAGAAACTGCAGATCACCTCCAGGAGGAATGTTAACCAGTACTGCAAATGTATGCTTATCATAATAGCCTTCAGCTGCTTGCAGTCACAATGGTGAATGCAATCTACTATCCTGATTTGTATTTATGCTTTGTATTATATCGTTTTAAGTACTCTATGTGTAACACGCAGCATTATCTTACTATTTTTAGGTAGTATAGTAGTATAAGCTGCCTATATGCTCGTATGACAGCATATGGCCTTGCCTGATCGCAGTTTGTGTTTGGAACTTGTATGGTCAAAAGCTATGTGAATCACCCTAGAAAAAAATTTTCAAATAACTTTAGACTTTATAGGGCACTGTTATTGCATTGGTAATTTACTTGGAGGAAAATTATTTGGAAAGACAATGGAGGTATTTGAGTCTCTTTTTGTTTCCACAGTAAACGATCCCTTCTGTAGGTCATTACTCCTCCAGCTCCTTGATGCAGAAGGTGTGTGTCCAAGCCACTAGAATGTTGACATCTTTCTCCTGGCAGTCCTGTTTGTTGGGGTTGTAAGGGCTGCTGTTCAGGAGGTCGCTCTGCTGTCTACCTTGAAATGCACATTGTACTACCTAGGTATAGCTGCAACATTTATAAATCAATCTGGTAAGTTTAAGACAGTATCAGGGCTGAGTATTAGCAATTAACTTTGTCAAATGAGGGAATGTCAGGAGTGGACAAAATGTCCAGCCCCGCCCCAACCAGTTTGTTCCCTTCTAGGGATCCGCCCACCACAAGGACACCAGGACAAGGTGAGTAGGATAACGCTATTTATTTTTACAAATTAAAGAAAAAAAATGCACACAAATTCATAAAAACAGGGAAGCTATCACATTTTCCCACCTGCAGCTGTTCTCCTTCCCCCGCCCTGCTACCCACTCCCGTCCTCCCCTTCCCGGACCCAGATAAGCAGGTACGCAAACCACACACACTACAAATCCACACACCACACATTGTGAGCCTTCCACACACATGCCCCACTGCAGTAAACTCCGTGATCTGGCGCCCCCGCCACGGGGAGAGAGAGAACCGCTCTCTTCCACACCAGGGGGAAGTCCTACTGCTGCGGGGGAGGCTCCACACACGCACACCACGCAAGACACACACAGAACAAAAAGGAAATAAGGGAGGGGGGGATGTAGCTCAGCCCGCGCCACCGTGCCGGACCTCGCCTACGTCCCAAAATAAAAACGCAAAAAGACACGCCGTCCGCGTCACTAGTGTGGATGGGCTGACGGCTCCAGTGACGACCCACGTCGTCTTCCCGCTAGCAACTTGTGCCGGCTCCGCGGGGTCTCTCTGAGGGAAACAGTTCAGCAGCCGGTCCGCCCCCTTCCCTCTCCACCTCGTGCCGGGGACTCACGCACACAGTTGCTGGTTCGCGGTGTCGCTTCCCTCTCAACCGGGGGATCCACCTCCCAGGCACGCACCATTCATTGTGTGTGCACGAAAAAATAAATGAATTGAAAAAAAAAAACTGCAGCTGGGGTGATGTTGCACTTAGTTGAAGTGGTTGTTGCAAATTGTGTTCCTCACAGTCCGGCCATCTCAGTTGTCAGGCTGGTGGCAGGGGGGTGCATCATCTTATTCTACAATTGCAGGAGAGCATCTTTCTCCTCTTACTCAATATTGCGTAACACCACACTTGCCACAATGATGTCACATGCCCTCTCTGGAGTGACCCTGAGCCCACGCAGGCACTGAAACTGGGCCTTGAGGATGCAGATTATGGTCATCTCCACCCTGGCTCTTGTCCTGCAGTGGGCCAGGTTGTAGTGGCACTGCGCTCCAGGCTCAGGGTCAGGGTAGGGGGTTATTAGAAAGGGAAGGCCGGAGTAGCCTCTCTCCCCAAGGAGGATACCATCATATTGTCTTATATAACAAAAGTAACCATAGGTTATACACTTAACATACAAAACCGTAAAAGTAAGAATTGAAACATCAATCACTATTTGAAAGGTAACTTACCCTGTTCAAACTTGTTGTGCAAGATGGACTCACGAAACACGAAACTTTGACCTTGTAAATCTGACTCCTGTCTTGTACTTGTTGCTCACTTACCTAGGTAGTATAGTGGTACTTTATTGTCCCTGTAATTGTATTTGACTATGTAATCCTAGTTCAGATTAGTTGGCCCGCGACACTGACCTTGTGCTCAGCTTCAGCACTATTTGCATTGTATGTCCTGTACACATCTTGCTCTTGTGCCTGTTGTTTGCCCACTATTTGCACTTTTGTACGTCGCTTTGCATAAAAGCGTCTGCCAAATGAATAAATGTAAATGTAAATGAAACACCCCTGAATCATGTACAGACCCTGGCCATTTGGCTTCTACTTTTGTGATGATGTGGGTGGCATCACATATTATCTTGACAATAGAGAATGAGTTGCATTACTATCTGAAATGAAGACTTGACTTAGACACTTAAACCTTTGTCATTACCTGCACATTGATGCTGTGAAATGATTTCCTATTGACATGATCTCCTTCGTTCACACTTGGAGCTTTAATAGGAATCTGTGTTCCGTCCACACAGCCAATTACATTTGGAAAACCTGAAATGTTAGGTAATTATTCATTATTCAAACAGCTCAGTACCTAAACCCTTCATATAGATTTTTACATAAGATTAACCAACCTGTTATTCTGTGGAATTCCTCCTTGATAACCCTCACTGCTTTATGTCCCGGGAAAACAACAAAAATGTGCAGAAAGTGCTTCAGTGCAAGGCACACTTTTTGGATGGATCTGCACGCTTGCTTTCCTGATGTGTTCAGCATCTGCAATGTTATACAGAAAGCTGCCTTTGGCAAAAAAATGAAGGGCAATGCACAGAGTTTGTAACGATGTGAGCACAAATCCACGACGAGTGACGTTCGAGATGTGAGGTTTAAGAGGGTTGTTGAGGTAGACCTTCAATGAAAGGGCACGACATTATTAAAACAGATGAAACATCTGATTGAATTCTCTGTTACTTAAATACTGCAGGTGTGGTTGGCTTTAACTCAAACAAACCTGCCATTTTTCAGGTTAGTTTCAGAGCATAAGTTGTCACAGTAACTGAACTCGACTTACTCTGATCTTAGTGTCTGGAATCGAAAATTCCAGATTTCTGTGAATTTGGAGTTAAAAGATCTGGTTAACTCGCAAATCCTGCTATCTGGAACACACCCCTGGGTGTACAAGGAAACCAACTTCCATCTCAAAGGTGTAGCACCTGTGTGGTCACTGTCTTCAGCTGCTTTGTATCTCTGATTTGTGTCGTAGCACAAAACATACCTGGAGTGCTGGACAGCAGGTAGATTCTACTCCTCTGATCAACTCTTTCCAGTTTTCTGTCTTTCACAGTGCAATTTTTCTTCAGCTTTTGTGGGAATCCTTGGATGATGCTGTTACAACTGTTGAAAGCAGGACCCATGGCAATGAGCCTGTTTGGCAGTATTACGGTATTTCCTGCATTCAGTGCTAGCATTTGTGTATTTCATTTGATGAACAAAAGACGCATCTAAATTAATGCTGATCATATTCAGAAGTCAAGTTAGAACTATCCCAAAATGTAAATGCAACCACCGACAAAGAGGGGATACAAAGATATGTGGAGTTACCATAATGTCCAATTGTACTGCAAATAGCATCTACTGATAATATGGTTTTTATGTTTTATCCTACAGTGAGAGACCATTTGAGATTTACTAGAGGACTGTATGTGAATTATGTGGTTTAAAGGACAGTAAGCACTAAGGGTATCCAATAAGATGTGTGTGCATGGAATTCAGTTTTAGCAATAAGCACTAATGAACTAAGCAGGCCCATCTTTGTCTGGAAACCTCAGATACCAAGTAGAGTTTACGCCATATAGTCACAGAACCAGACAGAGGAAGGTGCATTCAAAAATAAGTTCACAATGTGTGTTCACGCACATAGCCTGAAATTTATATTTAGAGGGGACTGTGAAAAGGTAGGAGTTACCCTCTATGCCTGTTAAAATAACGTATTGTCTTATTAAATCTTGTACAATCGAAAGCTCTTTATATTTGAAATTACTAACATCCAAGTATTATTTGAGGGTCCCTTACTTAACACTTGAGTGACACATTGATAAAAACAAACAAAACAAAGCACTTCATACTCCCCTAAGTGGCATTGAGTCTTTGTTTTTCTGTAACCCATTATATATTGCATCCCATTATATATTGCATATTATTAAGCCTAATTCTCTGGTATGGACCGGATTCAGCTGAATTATACCAGTCGCGCCTCTAAAAATGACACCAGGTTAATTACATGGTTCTAATTTTAAAAGCATACATACAAAAGGATTCAAAGAGCATCTGTAATGAAAGCTATGTTGTAATCGTCAGACACAGATTGATTTCTCATTGATTTCTCTGTACTGTTTTCAATGTAGCCATCCTCAGCCGTGCTTGTAGGTATTCCTTGAAACAGATTCTCCTGATAACCCTGCAAGCAACAGATAACAAACAACACAATTAACATATTTGCCTGGCCTAAGAGCCTAATATTTGCCTAAGAGCCACTTTTATAAAAAAAAAAGTAAAAAAAAAAAGACTGTGCAAAGGGAATCAACATGGTAAATGTAATGTAGAGGTTCACCTGGATGCTAATGGTAAAAATCATATTGTGCTTCTTAAAAGTGATCAGATAACTTCAGAGCTACTTGTTTGCTACCTGCTCGCTACCTGCTTCCTGTTGCTGCTTCCCGAACACCAGACACAGACACGGATCGGCTAGGACCCAACCAGGACCCAAACGCGGAGTGTTAGCTGGAAGGCAACGCCGGTGTTCATCCTGGCTTGAAAAGATAAGTGGCCTCTGTATTCAACAAGGAACTGGCTGTTATCAGTTTGTCCGCTTACCTCCATACAGCGTGATCTTGCTAACTGTTGTTTCTCTTGTTGCTTTCTCCCCCCTTCTTTCATGTGGTGCAGAAATTCATGGCGGAGAGACGATCTATCACAGAAGCCGAAGTCACCAATATCGTGACGGAGATACTGTCTATCAAGCATCTCATCGATGATCTTCTCCGACGACAATCAGAGCTCAACTCCTGGCTAACC
Source organism: Megalops atlanticus (assembly GCA_019176425.1). Lineage (NCBI taxonomy): Eukaryota > Metazoa > Chordata > Actinopteri > Elopiformes > Megalopidae > Megalops > Megalops atlanticus. Next base: position 25,501,828 of record CM032896.1, read on the forward strand.
CACGTGGAGTCTGTGGATCGCCGACATCTACCTGACAAGGAAGCTGCCCCCGGTTGTTTCACCACCTGGGCGTCTGTAGTGAAGGACACAAGGAAGAAGAGAATTTCCCTCCCTTTCTTCGACCCCCAAGAAGATATTCTGCAGTTGACAAACCGCTATGCTTCTCTTGCTGATCTTGAGTTGATCGCTGATGCATCTACTGTCTCCTCGCTCACAGAAGAGATCGGACCAGTCTCTTCAACTTACAGGAGACCGGGGAAGCGCACCTCTCCTTGTAGTGCCTCCAGTTCTCGGTCCGTCCCTCCCAGGAAGAAGCGTTTTCGAGTATCGGCCCCTGCTGTAGAACCCAGAAAGCCCCGAGACGCCTCCACTTCAGCATCCAGCACTCCTGCAGCTGCCTCCTCACCGCCATTGAACCAGGAGATCACTCCCCCAGCTCCTGCTAGCGCAGCTAACATGGTGGCTGCCAGTCAGCCGCTTCCTCCGCGTCTCTCCATAAACAACAGTGGCTGCGACAGCAGGGATCCTGAGATTCTGTGCGTGGGCGACTCCATCGTCAGATTCATAAATCTTCCCGGTGCCATTACCTACAGTCTTTCTGGTGGTAAAGCACGAAACTTTATCAAACTCATTCCAATGCTTGTTGATCTTCACCCCTCTGTTCACACCGTGATTGTGCATGTAGGAACAAACGATGTCATGTCCAGACAATCAATGAAATTGCACACCGAGTTTGAGTGTCTAACCTCAACTATAGAGAACCTGGGCAAAAGTTGTGTTCTGTCTGGCCCTATTCCAACTTTGAGAAACAGAACTGAACGCTTCAGTCGCCTCTTCAGTTTGCATCATTGGCTCCAAAATTTCTGTACTGCAACTGGTCATAGCTACACCAGCCACTTTCATTCTTTCTGGTCTAAACGAAAATTGTTTAGATTAGACAGTCTCCACCCTAATAGGAAGGGGACCAAGCAGCTGATCTCTAACCTTATCCGGTGTATTGCATCTATTTTACCTTCAAAGTCTGATTGACTAGCATGCAATTATGGCAGTGATAGTTTACAAACTTGTAACGCTTCAGATCATTGCTGTCGTGGGATGACCGAGAGGCGATAATAAAAAAAAACTGATGAGGTCAAAAAGGTTTGATGAGGTGATGGTGGTTTATTTCACCCAAGCCGTGACTGGTGAAAGGGACTACAAATAATACTAATTTAATAATAATGAAAAAGAAAAAAAAACAAAGAATAACACAAACAAACAAAATGCAAACAATAATTGCCTAAGCAGGCCCAAAGAGAACACATCAATTAACCTGTGATTCTCACTCCACTCTTCCCCCTCCCCCTCCCCCTCCCCCTCCACTGACAGAGTTGCTCTTATAAAGGCAATCAGCCATCTTGGATTAAACTAATCAGAACATAAATCAATTAACTCAACAAAAGTCATAATACAATAAATACTGGCATACAAATATTACTCTATCACATCTAAAATGTTTCCCGGATATTTTCACTCCTTACCAACCAATACAATTAAATTATAAAAGATTAGTCAGCCATCACCGGAAACTCCCCCATTGTCACCTCCCATGTTGGTCAGCCCCATTTGTTTGCTCTCCCCCCAAACCTACAAGTCTCATCAGCCCCCAGCCCTCGGGTCCTTTGGCTGATGGAGTCTGTCCTGCTGGTGCCCGTGGAATCACAGGTAGGCCTCGTTTCCCCCCAAACCACAAACATTACTTCAACTGAAAATAGATGTGCAATTGACAGAAAAAATTGATATTAGAAATGCTTAAACATTAAGTTGGCCACCCTGCATGTTAAAACATTCCAACTGTCCTTCTTGATTTATAGAGTCAGTGGTTTGGATGTCTTTTGGGAGGAGTAAAACCAAAGGAGCTGGTGATATTCAATGGGGATATACTTGCTTACTTAAGCTAAACTCATGTAACGGACATGCACTCCATTACAATTGCCTAACAAATCCTTCTTGATTTATGATCTGATACTTGAAAAGAGTCTGCATTGTCTGTTTTTAGTTGAGACCTGGCTAAACAGCACTACTGGTGTAGCAACACTGATAGAGGCTTGTCCTCCAAACTATAATTTTTATCAGTCAGTAAGACAAAACAGGAAAGGAGGAGGGATTGCAGCCATTTTCTCTACAGTTTGTGTGTAATGACATTGACCGGGTGAATTTACATCTTTTGAATATCTTGATCTTGAGCTCAAAGCAGAATTATCAGTGCTCATCATTACATTATATCGGCCACCAAGATATTCATCACTATTTCTACAGGAATTCTCAGAGCTGATCTCACTTGGAACCACTAGATATGATAGACTAATTCTAAATGGAGACCTGAATATTCATATTAATAAAAAGAATGACTCCAAAGCTACGGAGCTTGTGAATCTACTGGACAGCTTTGAACTTACCCAACATGTAAAGGAAGCCACCCATCAGCATGGTAACATTCTAGACTTGGTAATAACAACAGGGTTAAACATTGATAATGTTTCAGTATTAGAATTACCTATTTCTGACCATCACTGTGTGTTTTTTGATGCCAACCTAATCTTAACAAAGACTAAAAGGGAATTTGTGGTTCAAAAGAGATTCCTAGATGGCAAGGCTGAAGCAAAGTTCTCTAATATTATGAGATCATTTGAGCCATACAGTTGTGACTGCTCTTTAAATGACATGGTTGAAAATTTCAACAATGCCTTGTCGTCTGCTCTAAATACTGCTGCTCCACTAAAGGTTAAAAAGAGGTCGACTGACAGAATTTCCCCATGGTTAAACAGTAACAGTGTTAATGAGATTAAGAGAATCTGTCGGGCAGCTGAAAGAAAATAGAGGAAAACTAGACTCACAGTTCACTGTAATATATACAAAGAAGCCTTGACTGCCTATAACAAAGCAATACGTCTGGCAAGAAAGGATTACTTCTCCAAGATTATTACAGAGAATGCTGGAAACTCTAGAATATTGTTCTCCACTATTGACCAGCTACTTAACACTGCCCCCACCCCTCTGCAGTTCTCTGCATCAAAATGTGAAGAACTTGCTTTGTTCTTCAATGACAAGATAACTTCAATTAGAGCCAGTATTGCTGCTAACGCAAACGCAGATGACCTCAGCAAACCCTTTAAAAAAGATGTAACCATGGGAAAATTCACTTGTATTACATTAACTGAGCTTTGTAAGACTGTCACTGAATGTAACTCCTCCACCTCATGTATTGACCCTGTACCTGCAGCATTTTTTAAGCGGGTGTTTGACAGTGTCTCAAGTCATGTCCTGAAGATTATAAATACATCTCTTCAAACTGGTATCTTCCCAGATGCCTTCAAAACGGCTGTTGTAAAACCCTTACTCAAGAAACCCAACCTAAATGGTAATGCACTAACCAGCTATAGGCTGATATCCAACCTTCCATTCATTAGTAAGATACTTGAAAAGATAGTTTCAGTACAAATAAATTCCTTTCTTAAGGAAGACAATATCCTGGAGGAATTTCAATCAGGCTTTAGAACATACCACAGCACTGAAACTGCTCTCACTAAAATAATCAGCGACCTCAGACTAAGCTCTGATGAAAATAAGGTCTCAATTCTTGTCCTCTTAGACCTAAGTGCAGCGTTTGATACGATTGATCACGATATCCTAATCAATCGTCTTGAAAAGTTGGTTGGTCCTTCTGACTGTGTGCTAAACTGGTTAAAAACTAACATCAAAGGGAGAAAGTTTTACGTAAGTCTTGGAGATCATGTGTCTGAGGAACATGACATCTGTTTTGGGGTTGCACAAGGGAGCTGCCTTGGTCAATTATTATTCTCAATGTACATGCTGCCACTGGGTGACATCATTAGAGAGCACAATGTATGTTTCCACAGTTATGCGGATGACACGCAACTGTACATCTCTGCTGAACCAAATGATGCTGCAGCTATAAACTCCATTACTACCTGTCTTTTGGCAATAAATAAATGGATGAGCAATAATTTCTTAAAGTTAAACGAGGACAAAACTGAAATCCTACTAGTCGGCCCTAAAACACAAAAGGGAAATTCTACTTAATAATCTGGGGAAATTAACTGCCACTTTTAAACCTGGCTATAACTTTCATTCATTTGAACTGTTAGTACTTAGCTTTGCACATCCTGACAAGACTGCATTTCAGCTATTTGTACCCTTGTAACCCTTGTAATAGTTTACAGGCCACCTGGCCCTTACAGTGTCTTCTTATCTGAATTCGCTCACTTTTTATCTGACCTGGTTGTCTGTGACGGAGAACTAATTTTTTTTTTATAATTCTCCGTCCCAAAGTGCGGCGTCCGTCTCGCTACGAGGAAGCGAGGGAAAACGCGCGCCATGTAAAATGGAACTGAAATATGGAAATTCATTAAACCATGTTTGACTTTGGGTGCATTGTTAGTTGGGTAATCCTGCCGGGGGCATTGTTATTTTTCCACCAGACTAAGCGATAGAATGAGGTCCGGGGGATGGCAGTAAACAAATAAAAGTTAAAATAATACTTTACATTTTTCCAGGTTACATTAGCGAACTGTATATATTCATTTTAACGGGTGCACACGTTGTTTGTATTAACAGTGAGCTAGGTTTGGACTTTATACAGTATGTCATTTATCAAAATTACAGTATTAAAGAAATCCCGGTTGTACTCACTTGCGCGTCTGGTGGCATGCAAAAGAGCGCACCGCACTGAACATGGTGGTTTTATGCATTGTGGGAAGTGTAGTCCACTTGGTGTAGAACGAGGGGGGAATCGGTTTCAATGTTTGTATAATTTCACTGTATTGGTAGCAGGGTAAATGTGTATGTTGAATTTATTGTTTCTGTATTTTCATGTTATGTGTGTTAGGGGGAGAATTGAGCTTTATATTGTTTCTCCTTACTTAATTGATGGTAACCTGAACAATGGTAGGGTCAAGGGGGGTAAGCCTATTTAAGGCCTCCATCTGCATCAGAAAGAAAACAAAAGGGCTAGGGTTGAGGTAAGACCTGGTTGTGGCCCACAGGTAGAAACATTTGGGGACTGATTGCCTCATGTTTCATGTTTTCTTTGCCGTCAACTACTGTTGATTATTACTTTATTTTTGTTTTGTTTTTTTTTTGGCACTTTAATAAAATAATTAGTCTGTTCACCCTATTTCTGTTGTCGGCTCCCCTGTTTGACTGCCTACCATCCTCACATTGTCAACACAGAAAAGGCTGTGATAGTAGGTGACTTTAATGTGCATATGGATAATGAACATGACCCATTCAGAACAGCATTCTTGTCCATCATCGAACCCATTGGACTCTATCAAGTTGTGGATAAACCCACACATTACTGTAACCATACTCTAGATTTGGTCCTCGCATATGGAGCAGATATCAGCCAGGTAGAAATTATGCCACACAACCCTGTGTTATCAGACCACTATCTCATCTCTTTCAATTTACCGCTAATGTGCTTGACATACTCGGAGCCCAGATCTTCTTTTAGGCGCACGTTCTGTTCCCTTACAGCTAATGCCTTTATCGACGAGCTCCCTACATCTTACAACCTGCACAATCTCCTCTAGTTAATGTTCAAACCTTAGCTTAACTGAAATTAATCTACTCGCAGACAGTATTGACTCTACTTTGCGTAAAACACTGGATGCCATTGTTCCCCTCAAAAGGAAGAAAATTACAGACAAAAAGCTTGCACCTTGGTATAATGACCATACTCGTGCTCTCAAACAAGCCACGCAAAAACTAGAAAGAAAATGGCGCTCCACCAAATTACAGGTTTTTCTCCTGCTGTGGAAGGAAAGTCTCCTAACCTACAAGCATGCCCTCATAGCTAATAGATCCAAATATTTCTCTATCCTTATTGAGAGAAATAAGGACAATCCTAGGTATCTGTTTAGCACTATCGGCAGATTAACTAAGAGTCCCGCATCAGTTAACCCTAATATACCAGCAATTTATAGTAGCAATGACTTCATGAACTTCTTTGATAGCAAAATTATAAAGATAAGAGACAATATACAAAAATTTTCATCGACTTCTGCTTCCTGCCTGGCCAGTCCCATCCCAGATTATGTAGGTATGTCCATTAGGCCCGCCTCTCGCTTTGACTCTTTTATACCCATTGAATTTAGCGACTTTTCTTCTCTCATCAATTCATCTAATAACTCTACCAGCAAACTAGACCCCATACCAACCGGCTTCCTAAAACAGCTACTGCCTGCAATTGGCACACCGCTATTAAATCTTATCAATGCCTCCCTAATGTCTGGACATGTACCTCAGTCCTTCAAAGTAGCAGTTATCAAGCCTATTCTGAAAAAGCCCAATCTAGATCCCAATGACCTGTCAAACTATAGGCCCATCTTGACCCTTCCATTCCTTTCAAAAATTCTGGAAAAAGCAGTATCAAAGCAACTCTGTGCATTTTTACACTCTGACAATATCTTGGAAGTCTTTCAGTCCGGGTTTAGACCTCATCATAGTACAGAAACCGCTCTCCTGAAAGTGCTCAATGACCTTCTACTCTCCTGTGACGATGGCTGTATCTCCCTCCTCGTGCTACTAGACCTAGACTAGACGTGCAGCCTTTGATACCATCGATCATCGTATCCTCCTCGACCGCCTCGAAAACTTGGTTGGCATAAACGGACAGGCTCTATCTTGGTTTAGGTCTTATCTATCAGAACGGTATCAGTTTGTCTCCATTAACAACGCATCTTCCGCTCGTTCCAGAGTAAGATATGGTATACCACAAGGATCTGTGCTTGGGCCTCTGCTCTTCTCGTTATACATGTTGCCCCTTGGCGATATCATCCGTAAACATGACATTAGTTTCCACTGTTACGCGGATGATACTCAGTTATACATATCAGTCAAACCCGATGTCCCCCTTAATATATCAAACCTGGAGGCCTGCCTAACAGACGTAAAGAATTGGATGGCCCGAAATTTTCTCCTCCTGAATTCAGACAAAACCGAAATATTGGTCATTGGCCAAAACTCAATCAGGAGCAAATTCACTCATTTTACACTGGACCTTGCCCTGGATGCAGCCATCAAAGACCTTGGTGTTGTCATTGATCCTGAGCTGTCTTTTGAAACTCACATAACTAACACCTCTAGGACAGCCTTCTTCCATTTGAGAAATATAGCCAAAATCAGGAAAATTGTATCAATTAAGGACGCTGAAAAATTAATCCATGCCTTTGTAACATCCACATTAGACTACTGTAATGCCCTCTTGTCAGGATGTGCTAATGTCTCATTAAAACCCCTTCAGCTGGTACAAAATGCAGCTGCTCGAATCTAAACTAAAACTAAACACTTTGAACACATTACCCCAGTTCTAGCTTCTCTCCATTGGCTACCTATTAAATACCAGATCATTTTTAAAATACTCTTACTCACATTTAAGGCTTTAAATGGGCTTGCCCCTCCCTATCTTAAGGACCTTCTTCACCCATATCTTCCGCAGAGAGCCCTTCGTTCCCAAAATGCCAGGCTTCTCATCGTTCCAAAAGTGGGCAAAACCACTATAGGCGGTAGAGCTTTTTCCTATCAAGCCCCTCTCCTGTGGAACAGCTTACCCTCCGAGATTCGGGGAGCAGACTCTCTCTCCACCTTTAAGTCTAGGCTCAAAACATATCTATACAGTAAATCCTTCAGCTGAGGGACATGGCCTGGTGCTGGTGTGGATCATAGAGTCTCTGGTGGACTAAGTGGTCATTGCTGTCACTTTATCTTGGACTCTCTGCCATGATCTGGTGTTGACTGCCTAGGGTTGCCCTCATGACTACGCCGGTCCCTTGCCTCCCGTCCCCTAGGTATGCTGCCATAATGTTAGCCTGCCGGGGTTTTTCCTTGTTGCACACTGGCACCTTTCAATGCCCCTCCTCTCCTGCCTCCCTGTTCTACATCCCTGCCATTCTTATCACCCACTAATCACTGTTTTCTGTTTACTTCCTATCCCTGCTCCGGGCTCCTGCCTGGAGCTGTAGTCCAAGCGTCTCATCCCGACGTTGAGTCCTGCTACTTCGCTGCCCTGCCCATCAAGCAAGCTGCATTCCAAGAACTGGACAACCTAGAAGGCATTTTTATAATGACTCTGCTCTTATTAATTACTATCTTCTAATCTCAAATATCTTAAAGTACACTGTTCAACTTTAGGTTTTGCCTTTTAACTCTGTCTGCCCAGTGCCGGCCAGAAGCAGATGGGCTCTCCCTCTGAGCCGGGTTCTGCTCAAGGTTTCTCGCTATTAGGGAGTTTTTCCTTGCCACTGTTGCCTTAGGCTTGCTCACAGGGGGTCTCAGGCCTGGGACCATTGTAAAGCTGCTTTGTCACAACTTGTGTTGTAAAAAGCGCTATATAAATAAAAATGAATTGAATTGAATTGAAATTGAACTCCCTGGATTAAATCCGAGGTTACAAGTCTTGGTGTTATCTTAGATTCTGATCTAAGCTTCAAGTCCCACAAGGTGACAAAAACATTTTTCCACCTTAGGAACATAGCTAAAGTACGACCATTTATAAATCAAAAAGATGCTGAAAAACTGATTCATGCTTTTATTTCTAGCTGACTCGATTACTGTAATGCACTCTTTACTGGCCTCCCAAAAAAAAAAAAAAAACTACTGAGAGACTTCATTCAAAACTCTGCAGCTCGGCTATTAACTAGAACCAAGAGGAGAGAGCACATCAGTCCAGTTTTAGCTGCTCCGCACTGGCTTCCTGTAACATTTAGGATTGATTTCAAGGTCCTCCTCCTTATATACAAAGCCCTTAATGGGCTAGGACCAAGCTACATTGCTAACTCCCTTGTCAACTATTTGCCAGCAAGAACACTGCGATCATCTGCTGCTGGTTTATTGACTGTTTTCAGCAACAGCTGAAAGAAAATCGGGGAAGCAGCCTTTGTCAATTACGCCCCAAAGCTATGGAACACACTACCTATAGATATCAGGGAAGCCAGCTCGCTAAATACTTTTAAAAGGAAGCTGAAAACATCTATTCACATTAGCCTTTAACTAGCTATAACTTTTTTTTTATGCAATACTGTACTTTTAAAATGCTGCATTTCAACTGACTTTCTGTACTCTGTGTATTCTATCTTTTAAGTTTAATTTTATTGCATTATGCAACTATGTATTCTAATTTCACTTTTATTATCTTTTATTATTATTATTTTTATTTTCTATCATACTTTAATTATGGCATTTATTCCCGGTTTTATGTTCATTCGATGTGAAGCACTCGGTGCATGTAACTTCTTTATTGTAAAGCACTTTGAGCTGCAATTCTTGTATGAAAGGTGCTATATAAATAAAGTTTATTATTATTATTATTATTATTATTATTATGATTAACAGTTAGCAGGTTTTCAGCATTGAGTCTCCAAAAGCATTGAGTCTCCAAGGATATTTGCAGTATTCACATTATACACTTGGATATATTTATCCAAACTAGATAAATATATTCATGTAGAGTGTATAATTACTGAAGCGTCACAGGGCACAGCCCCCTTGCTCCAGGGTACAACAGTTCTGTACCACAACAGGACCACATTTGTGATTTGGATTTGTGCACTGCTGAACTTGTTTCACAAGGCAGGATTACTGGGTTAGCTGGATAACTTGAGCAAGATGCTCCCAAAAGTCAGGCTTTATCTGGCACACAAAGGAAGCTTAAACTGTAGCAGACTAAATTACTATAGCAACATATCGCTTAGCCTAAATCCACCATTGAGAAAGCTAAATTTAAGTTAGCCTGACTTGGACTATAAAAACAGACTGTTTGTCTGATCAAATCATATGACATATCTTCAAGACATGGCGTCACTATTTTTTGAGGGAACTGATGGTGCACAAATCGTTGGGGGAGCTTTTATAGATCGACAGGATCCATTACATTTCTCAGATGATTACCTTTTATAAGTAATATCGTTTCACCTCTGGCTATACTTCACCTTAGTGATGTAGTAAGCCAATACATTGCTGACATCAGACTGCGCTTTTTCGCAAGTGGTAGCTTTTTGAATTTAGTTCAACATGCATCTCAGCAAAGTAATGGTGTGCTGTGTCATGTGGAAATTGTAGGCTACCTGGCATTTTTGCATGCATTTGTCATATTCCCTGACCATGTTAAAGTTCATTTAATCAAAGAAGGTTTTAATGTCATCACAGGTAATCCATACATTCTAATTTATACTGAGTTCATACCCTCAGTCATATTATATAATTAACATTGAATGTTTGCTTTAAAAAAGGTGCCCAGCTACCCCACATGACAAGAATTGTTACAAGAATTGTTATACTTTTTTGCAGAATTTCCTGATGTAAATGGCATTGTGGATACCTGTATTTGGTCCTGTGTGGACCCAGTTCCTTTTAATACCTGGTGCGCTAGAAGTAGCCTACATGCATGCAAATGAACATTAGCTGACATGTAATGACTGTATTTAATGACATAAGGCCATAAACCAATATTTCTTTGACTACTTGCAGTGTATTCAGTATATTGTACAATGAAGTACCACAATGGTCTGTTTAAAAGGTATGTCTAAATACAGCAAGCAGTAAATCTGTTTTTCATTTTAATACCCTTTGAGTTGCTCTGTCAATTTACTGCAGACCTACAGTTATTGCAGCTTTTCATTGTGGTCACAATGTGGAATTTCCGTTATTTAACCTGTTTGCAGTTTTTTTGCCAAGCCTCCTCTCTTGCTCTAGTAGCAGCTTTTGTATTACTCTTTGCATTTAAAGTGGATTCAGACTCTGCATAGAGCTCCATTAACATTTTCTGACACACACCAAAATATGAGGATCTGTCATGTGAGCTCATAGTTACAGGCGAAGGATTCAACCAGCAGCTCTTATGCCTTATGAGGTCAAATGGGCACATGCAATTAGCCTGATCATTTGAGTCAGACTTGAGTTAACTAGATAAATTAAGCCAAAATTTGCCTTTGTGAAATGGAAATAAATCAAATTCAGTTAGCAGGCTGAACATAATCCAGCTAACTAGAGTTCAAAAACTGGTAAAATTATGCTATGTTCAGACCACAGGCTTTAATGCTCAATTCTGATTTGTTGTACCGATTTGATTTTCTTCTCTGATTGTTCATATTGATCATTGAAAGTGGCCCATATCCCATACCAGTATGAACAGGCTTATATAAAAAGCAATCAATGATTTCATGTCTGTCTATTCATGCAGAATTATAAAGATTAGGCTAACCTGTTGTTTGCAGAGTGACACAGAAATCACTTGAGCTACATTAAATGCACCCAATCTGAGCGTCAACACATAAGTCACATGCAGGTGGCATGACAATACATCATGTGACCCAAATTGGAACTGACAAGCTCATTTCACCTCCTGTGTTTTTTTTGCTGTTCACACTGTTGAAAACCATCCAAACTGGGTCATGTATGAGGGAAAAAATCAGAACTGCACTACTTTCAGTATAAGGCAATCCAAACTTAGCCTAAGTGATAGAAATCTGAAACCTGTGAAAAAGGACGAAGAAAAATTAATAATGAGAACTGTATTGAAAATCGCAAAAAAAAAAAAAAAAAAAAACAACCACTGCCTCCAATAATAAAATAATCACCAATAACAATATTCACCACATCCTTCTCCCTGCCTTCCATCTCCTGACAAGAACACATTGGCAGACTTGACCCCAAGACATCCTTTAGTCGTAACTGAATTGCTCAAGACTTTCCATCTACAATCATCTCAACCATTCTGAGGAACATTTCAAAAGAACTTGATATGCAGTTTCATGACATGCAATCACCCTTCGGTTTTGTGTGTACCCCAGTAATTTATACTGTTTTCCGCAAATCCACAGACCACATGAAATTAATCCCATACAAAGGTCACTGGATGGATTGGAGAGCTGACAGGATATCCCACAAAGACAACAATGTTTTATAACTTGCACATCTTAATCCAAATTCTGGTGCAAGTACTGTGGTTGGAGTTTTTCAAACCAGCTAGTGATATACACACCAACTGACTATGTTTTCCTAATTTCAGTTGTCATGCATGCCTTTTTTTTATCAGTGACAGGGCACTGTTTTAACTAGACTGAGCATCACTTTAAACAGTGACTTCAGAAGAGGGGTTTACAGGAAGCAGCTTATGATACTTAAACTCAATTTATCATAAGTTGAGCTTAAGTATCATAAGCTGCTTCCTGTAAACCCCTCTTCTGAAGTCACTGTTCTTTCACTGCTTCTTCTCCACCCCCTGGGTACACAGTGTCTGTCAGCCAATGCAATCCACACTTACATTTTGCACCAGATATCTATCTAGTTGTCATCCTCACAGTCACACACCCCTCTGGGCAGGGGGGTTGCCATAGTGATCGGACTGTGCCTTAGAAAGCTGTTCTTGTCATGAGTAATCAATGCTAATAGAATATCTCATAAATGAGACTTTCAAGGATGAGCCATGGATATGTAATTTATGATGAATCGGGCCACTCCAACATAGACTGCCCCTTCCCAGGCTGAAAATAGAATACTATTGTATGCATTTGTATGCTGGACAGGCAAGGTTTGAAAATAAACCCACCATCCAAACAGGGTAGCCATATTCAGAGTCCAGAATAATGAGGGAATATCATGCTTTTTTGAAACAGATTTATTGAAAAACCAATATTTAGAATCTTGAGGGGTGTGTGCTGGATGGTAGATCCTGGTTGTGCATACTGGTTGTTCCAGTCACACTCCTATTACATCAATATTTAATGTTCTGCCAACTAGGCCAGCTTCTGCCAACTAGGCCAGCTTCCGCTTCCTGAACGCCAGACGCCAGGCGCTACAATGTCGTTTCCTGAACTCCAGATGCTACAACTCGATTTGTATCGCGAATTGCAACACTTTTCAAAAGAAGATAAAAATAAATAAATACAAATATAAGTAATCTCTGAGACTATGGCTTCTACTAGTACTTTTGTCTCGCCTATTCTCAACTCTCCTCCCTCTCTCTGTCTCCCCTGCTCTGTGCACAATATATATATAGTTACTCCTTCTCCACCGGTAGTGCAAACTTTACCTGTGCAAAATGTGAACTTAATGCTAGGTTGACAGAGAAGATAGAGTTAGAGGCACACATTTGCACCTTATACAAGATTAAAGCTAGCGAGGCATTTATAGAGTCTTTTTTGGTAAAGGATACATCAGATAGCCTTTTCCCTGGCTCAGTCCCGGCAAAGCCTTTGCAGCAAGGCAAGTGGGTTATGGTTTGGGAAAACATAAGCCACTGGTGCACCACCAACCCCCAGTTCACATTTCCAACAGGTTCTCCCCCCTCAGTAACACACCTGCTGAGAAACCTGTTAAAGCCCTGATTATTGGTGATTCTATTTTGAGAAATGTGAATGTAGAGACTCCAACGACCATAGTTAATTGCATTCCCGAGGCCAGAGCATCTGACAATGAAGCTAATTTGAAAGTGCTGGCTAAAGGTAAATGTAAATTCTCTAAAACTGTTATTCATGTTGGCGCTAACTATGTCCCTATGAGACAATCAGAAATAGCCAAGTTAACAATTAAATCGGTGTGTAAGCTTGCAAAACATATGTTGGACTCGGTAACTTTCTCTGGTCCTATCATTATGTGGCGCGGGGACGAGATCTACAGCAGATTAACGTCACTAAATTGTTGGCTGTCTGAGTGGTGCCCCTCCAACAATGTGGGCTTCATAGACAACATCTTTTAAAAAGAGATGGCATCCACCCCTCGAGGGAGGGCGCAGCTCTTACCTCTAGAATTTGGCCTGTAGCCTAAAAATCTCTACACCTTGACTCATCACCTTCCTTTTGCTTGTTACTTTAACTCAGAGTCCATATTTTCTTCCAACAAGCTGTGTGGAAACTTGAAAGAAAATGGCGTTCCACCAAATTACAGGTCTTTCTCCTGGCTTGGAAAGAAAGTCTTCTCAGTTACAAGCATGCCCTCACAGCTGCCAGATCTGCATATTTTTCTACCCTAATAGAGAAAAATAAGGCCAACCCCAGGTATTTGTTCAGCTCTGTCACCAGACTAACTAAAAGCCCTGCATTAGCTAACCGCTGCATTCCAGCAATCCAAAGTAGCAATGACTTCATGAACTTTTTTGATAGCAAAATCGTAAAGATATGAGACACAATTAAATAACAATTAAATAATCCTCTACTTCTGCCTCCAGCCTGGCCCGTCCAGTCTAATAATGTAGATATATCTACTAGGCCAGCCACATGCCTAGAGGCTTTCACACCCATTGAATTTAGCGACTTCTCCTCCCCATTAATTCATTTAAAAACGCCACCTGCCCCCGTTCCGACAAGATTCTTAAAACAGCTGCTACCTGAAATTGGCACTCTGTTATTAAATCTTATCAATGCCTCCCTTTTGTCTGGATGTACCTCAGTCCTTCAAATTAGCAGTCATCGAGCCTGTTCTGAACAAGCCCAATCTAGACCCGAATGACCTGTCGAACTACAGGCCCATCTCAAATCTCCCATTCCTTTCAAAATCTTAGAAAAAGTGGTAACAAAGCAACTTTGCTCCTTTTTACAGTCCAATAATATTCTGGAAGTCTTTCAGTCAGGGTTTAGACCGCATCACAGCACGGAAACCGCTCTGCTAAAAGTGATTAATGACCTACTTCTCTCCTGACAATGGCTGTATTTCCCTGCTTGTGCTCCTAGACCTATATGCAGCCTTCAATACTGTCGATGATTTTATTCTCTAGACCGACTTGAAAACCTGATTGGCATAAGCAGGAAGGCTCTATCTTGGTTCAGGTCTTACCTGTCAGGGTGACATCACTTTGTCTTTATTAACAATGATTCTTCCAAGCATTCCAGAGTAGGACATGGAATACCACAAGGATCTTTGCTCTTTTCTTTATACATGCTGCCTCTTGGCAATATCATCTGTAAACATGGAATTAATTTACACTGCTATGCAGATGATACCCCGTTATACATATTGGCCAAACCTGATGTCTCCTTGAAAATAGCAAACATGGAAGCCTGCCTCAAGGATATAAAGACATGGATGGCCACTGTCTAAATTGGGACAAAACAGAAATATTGGTTATTGGCCCTGAGTCTATCAACTCACCAATATTACATTAAATCTTGATGGTGTCTCGCTGGCCTCAAGTGAAACCATTGAAGACCTTGGTGTCACTATTGATCCTGAGCTCTCTTTTGAAACACATATAAGAAACACTTCCAGGACTACTTCCTTTCATTTGAGAATTATAGCTAAAATCAGGAAAATTCTATCAATATTCGAAGCTGAAAAGCTAATCCACACTTTTGTTACATCCAGATTGGACTATTGCAATGCCCTCTTGTCAGGATGTGCATATTAGGGGTGGAGCCAAATCCAAATATGGTATTCGGCAAAGCACAACTAGTGGGTTTTTATGAATATTGATTTCCTACAAATATTGTTAAAATTATTTGTTTTCGGGAAGAAAAAAAGAAACATGCCAAATAACTGTGAGCGCGGTGGGTATTTGTACTCCAACCTGCTTGTGCTGGCATGACAGGAAGACAATGTGGAGTGGGAGTGGAGGAGAGAGAGCACAGACTGAAAAGGAGCAGCGCAGCCTTATTAAAATATAAGCAAAACGTAGTACATTGTTACGCCACTATTTTGTTTTGATTAGGTTTTTTTGTATTTTTTACCTCAACTGGTTTGATGTGGTAATTTATTATAACGTTACTTGTCTTTCGTTTTCCTGTTGGACCTGCAATACGTGAAGCAGAGTTTGTTTTACCGGGAGGACGAAATTAGCCTACAGTACATTAGCTCTAGCTAGTTCACCTACACGCTGTACTCACTGCTCAGTCAGCCTGTGTGTCACACGGTTGCAGATATCACACTGGAGAAATAGAGCACTATTTATAGCCATTCTAGCAAAGTTCCTGTGCCACTATTTCAACTTAGAAGACGCAGACGCATCAGAGCTTGTTTGACCGGGAGGAGATTAGGCTAGCGTTCGCCTGTTAGCCCTGAAAATTAGCCTATATTATTGGCAGTGTAGAAGTAGGTTTACCTGTTGTGTGATTGTATCGAATTGCATCTACACTTGACAAGGATTGAGATATATGCATAGCCTGTTAGGCTACTCTCCTTTTTGCAGATAGCAAGATCTATAGTTAGCTCCATTGTTAGCTCCGTTGTCTACTAGTTACCTCCATTTCAATGGTGTTTATGGTTATACATGTTTATTGCTGGGTTTATGAAAACTGTAAACCAATATTACATTTAAATGTTCATAATTATTATAATAGTTTATTGATGAACACTTATATTAACACTTTAATATCCTAAAATTAAAAGTGTAATAAAAACAAAACCAGGATTGTTACGCCTATTTCCACTTTTACTCAAATACAAATAATTTTGCTGCCTCAACAAATACAGATACAAATACTGGGGTCTCTGCACATCCCTAGTGCATATGCCTCCCTCAGCAAAAGCCCTGAAGCCCCTTCAGTTGGTTCAAAACGCAGCTGCTCGTAGTCTAACCAGAACAAAACACTTTGAGCACATTACCCCAGTTCTAGCCTCTCTCCACTGGCCACCTATCAAATACCGCATTGATTTCAAAATACTTCTCCTTACATTTAAAGCTTTAAATGGGCTTGCCCCTCCCTACCTTAAGGACCTTCTTCACCCATATTCTCCAAAATGAACTCTACGGTCCCAAAGCGCAGGACTTCTCATTGTTCCAAGAGTGGGTAAAAGTATTACAGGCGGCAGAGCCTTTTCTTATCGAGTCTCTCGATAAGAAAAGGCTCTACCTTTTTTACCCACCGAGGTTCGGGGAGCAGACTCTTAGGTCGGAGAGCCTTTAGGTCTTGGCTAAAAACTTATCTCTATTTCAAATCTTTTAGTTGAGGGACACAGCACAGTGCTGGTATGGATCGTGGAGTCTCTGGTGGACTAAGTGGTCATTGCTGTCACTACATCATGGCATCTTAATTTGTTCAGTCCATCAAACGTTTAAAGCCCTCAAGTATCTGATAATGGTGTTCAGTTTAGACATGTAATAAAACGCACTACGTACAATTTCGTTCCGACTTGATACTGTTCTGAAAACCTCAAATTCCAGCTTTCTTAATTTTCTGTTTAATGTTAAACGCTCTAGCGCAGGCACACCCCATAAGTACCTTATTCAGATAACGAGCGGATGAGCAGCCAGTTAAAAAGGGGAAAAACTACTGGCTTCTGAGTGGTTGCACACCCTGGACACTAACCAAGACAAAAACAAACACCTGATCTATATTCTAATAAAGAAACAATAACGTTGTTGGGTGTTATTTTCAGTATAGACTTCTAAATTTCAAATCTTTTCAAATATTCACCATGAAACAGCAATCGTAGCATCATGACGAAAAGCGTAACCTGCTGATGTTAAACCCCTGAACGGGGAGAAATAGTCATAAATAAATGACGACTCAACGGGGAAATTGCTCTGTTCTTAGCTTAGCTGCGGTTTAGAGTTTAACACGGTTTTAAACATGCATGTTGCGGAAGAAGTCACATGGCTTCTTAAGCCCCATTGCTGTGTCATCGGTATAGGTGGTTTAACTTACTGCTGAGGTTTAGCTTGATCTCAGTTGCTGTGTCTTCAAGAAATTTGATATCGGCCACTAAAGGTCACTTTTTGTGCGCGTTTGCTTCAACCTGACACTGAGGTTGTTTAAGGAGAAACTAAACCATCTCTTTGCGGAATGAGACCTACATCACATCGTACACACAAACTGTAGTAATATTTTAATGTCTGCCCCCATGTAGGCCTATGTCGTCACTTACTTTGACTCAGAGCTGGCGCCAGCAGAAAACAAATCGGGGGGGGAATTAAAATGCAGAGAATGGGCAGTGACTTAACCCAAAAAATTATGCACGCTGTGCACAGCTATACAATCATTTAATGAGTGCATCATTATACCACGCACACACTAACAGATCAACAAACCCCAGGAAACACATACCATCCACACACCATCGCATGATAGCGACTCTCTGAGCTTGATTTCAACAGAGCCAACAACGCTTACCGTAGTGATGTGCAGTTTGTGAACGAACGAATCCTTTTGAACGAATCTTTGAGGTGAACTGAGTGTACTGAATCCCTAGTCTAAAAGTTTCATTCCTTCCTCTTTGTAAACATGCACGCTGATTAGCTGGCATAGCAGCTATAGCTCTCCCTCCAGTGGATATTAGATATGCGGTCTGTCCACGAAGCAAAACTGTATCAGCAGTACGCTCATGACGACAACTAGCCAATGGCTGAAATGCTAAAACTCTCGAAGCACCTCCCACTGGCCATCTCGGCACAGCTGACGATGTGGGACAATGCCAAACATCCGGTGACTACGAAGAGTCTAAACTCCCCCTTACTGACCTGATGAACTGTTGACAAGTTCCTCAGTTCACCAGTTCCTTTGGACTCCAAAGATTCACTGACTATGAAGACCTGGTGACTACGTGTTGCCAGATTCGCTAGTTCTCAGTATAGCAGGCTTGGGCTACATCTGCCATTGATTGTGACGATGCAAAAGCAATCAGAGCGCTTCCGTGACTATTATAGGAATTAAAAATATTAAATATTATTTTGCTCATCTACCTGGAATATTATTTTATATTTATATTTTTAGCAGTAGCATATTTTAGGTGCACACAATGTATCGCAGTTCTTGTTTATTCAATTCAATTCAATTTTATTTGTATAGCGCTTTTTTACAACACAAGTTGTCACAAAGCAGCTTTACATTGTTCCCAGGCCTGAGACCTCCTGTGAGCAAGCCTGAGGCAACAGTGGCAAGGAAAAACTCCCTAATTAACAGGAAGAAACCTTGAGCAGAACCCGGCTCAGAGGGGGAGCCCATCTGCTTCTGGCTGGCACTGGGCAGATAGAATTAGAGAAAGACTTAAGGTTGTACAATGTACTTTAAGACATTTGAGTTCATAGACAGCAGTAATTAACAACAGAGTAATTATAAAATCTATCCTAGAATGTCCGGTTCACACTTTGGGAATGTAGAGTTCATTTTGGAGAATATGGGTGAAGAAGGTCCTTAAGATAGGGAGGGGTAAGCCCATTTAAAGCTTTAAATGTAAGGAGAAGTATTTTGAAATCAATGCGGTATTTGATAGGTAGCCAATGGAGAGAGGCTGATACTGGGGTGATGTACGCAGAGCGCTTTGTTTTGGTTAGAATACGAGCAGCTGAATTTTGAACCAGCTGAAGGGAGGCATATGCACATCCTGACAAGAGGGCATTACAGTAGTCCAATCTGGATGTAACAAAAGTGTGGATTAGCTTTTCAGCTTCGATTATTGATAGAATTTTCCTGATTTTAGCTATATTCCTCAAATGAAAGGAAGTAGCCCTGGAAGTGTTTCTTATATGTGTTTCAAAAGAGAGCTCAGGATCAATAGTGACACCAAGGTCTTCGATGGTTTCACTTGAGGCCAGCGAGACACCATCAAGATTTAATGTAATATTGGTGAGTTGATATACTCAGGGCCAATAACCAATATTTCCGTTTTGTCCCAATTTAGACAGTGGCCATCCATATGGGCCATCCATGTCTTTATATCTTTGAGGCAGGCTTCCATGTTTGATATTTTCAAGGAGACATCAGGTTTGGCCGATATGCATAACTGGGTATCATCTGCATAGCAGTGTAAATTAATTCCATGTTTACAAATGATATTTCCAAGAGGCAATATGTATAACGAAAAGAGCAAAGGCCCAAGCACGGATCCTTGTGGTATTCCATGTCTTACTCTGTAGAGTTTGGGCGACTTATTGTTAACGAAGACAAAGTGATGTCGCTCTGAGAGATAAGACCTGAACCAGGATAGAGCCTTTCCACTTATGCCAATCAGGTTCTCAAGTCGGTCTAATAGAATAAGATGATTGATGGTATCGAAGGCTGCACTTAGGTCTACAAGCACAAGTAGGGAGATACAGCCATTGTCAGAGGAGAGAAGTAGGTCATTAATTACTTTTAGGGGAGCAGTTTCCATGCTGTGATGTGGTCTAAATCCAGACTGAAAGACTTCCAGAATATTATTGGACTGTAACTTTTTCTAGACTGTAAGATTTTCGAAAGGAATGGGAGATTTGAGATGGGCCTGTAGTTCGACAGGTCATTCGGGTCTAGAGTGGGCTTCTTCCCATTAGGCTTGATGACTGCTAACTTGAAGGACTGAGGTACATGTCCGGACGTAAGGGAGGCATTTAAAAGATTTAATAACGGAGTGCCAACTTCAGGTAGCAGCTGTTTTAAGAATCTTGTTGGAATAGGGTTTAGTAGGCAAGTAGCATTTTTAGATGAGTTAATGAGGGAGGAGAAGTCGCTAAATTCAATGGGTGTGAAAGAGTCTAGGCATGTGGCTGGCCTATTGGACATCTCTATGTTATCTGAGTTTGGGCAGGCCAGGCTGGAAGCAGAATTAGAGGAGATTTTTTGAATTGTGTCACATATCTTTATGATTTTGCTATCAAAAAAATTCATGTAGTCGTCGCTACTATCAATTGCTGGAATGCAGCGGCCGGCTGATGCAGGGCTCTTAACTAGTCTGGAGATGGAGCTGAACAAATACCTGGGATTGTCCTTGTTTCTCTTTATTAGGGTAGAAAAATATGCAGATCTGGCAGCTGTGAGTGCATGCTTGTAGCTTAGAAGGGTCTCTTTTCAGGCCAGGAGAAAGACCTGTAATTTGGTGGAGGGCCATTTCCTTTCAAGTTTCCGTGCAGTTTGTTTGATAGCACGGGTCTGGTCATTATACCAGGGTGCTAATTTTTTTGTCTGGCACTTTCCTCTTTTTAAGGGGTGCAATGGCATCTAGGATATTATGTAGTGTGGACTAAATATTTTTTGTGAGTTGATTTATTTTAGCCGAACTAGGGTTCGAGCATAAGTTTAAATATTCTTCGTTGTTCAGACTATATGATGCAGGGAGCTCATCAATAAAGGCTTTGGTAGTAGCAGAAGAGATGGTGCGTCTGAGGGAAAATATGGACTCTGAGTTAAAGTAACAAGCAAAAGGAAGCTTGAAAGCCACCGACATGGTCCGACAGTACGGAATTGTGTGGCATAATTACTACATTGTTAATTTCAGTGCCATAAGTGAGGGCCAGATCCAGCGAATGGTTGCAGCAATGTGTGGGTTTATCCACACACTGAGAGAATCCAATGGAGTCAATAATGGACAAAAATGCTGTTCTGAGGAGATCATATTCATTGTCCATATGAATATTGAAATCGCCTACTGCCACAACCTTTTCTGTGTTGACAACCAGGCTGGATAGAAAGTCTGCAAATTCAGATAAAAAAAAAAAAACCGTATAAGGGCCAGGTGGCCTGTAAACAGTTACAACGGTAAACACCTGTGATGCAGTCTTGTTAGGATGTGCAAAGCTAAGTACTAGCAATTCAAATGAATTAAAGTTATGGCCAGATTTAAAAGTGGCACAAAGATTAGAGTTATATACAGCAGCAACACCACCACCTCTACCAGTTAAGTGAGGGACCTGGTAGTTACTGTAACTAGGAGGCGTTGATTCATTTAAAGCAATAAATTCATTCGGTTTAAGCCAAGTTTCAGTCAGACATAGGATGTCGAATTTATAGTCAGTAATCAATTCATTAATTAGCATCGCTTTGGGTGTTAAAGACCTTATATTTAATAAACCAATCCTAAGGACCATTTGTTTGCAGGTATTAATTTCAGGTTCACCAGATTTAATTTTTATCAAGTTCTCAGGGCAAATGCCCCGAATAGATTTCAAACAGTATGGGACCGAAGATCGGGG
The DNA here is from genome assembly GCA_019176425.1 of Megalops atlanticus. Lineage (NCBI taxonomy): Eukaryota > Metazoa > Chordata > Actinopteri > Elopiformes > Megalopidae > Megalops > Megalops atlanticus. The sequence goes on from CM032896.1 coordinate 25,523,699, forward strand.
TACAGACAGTCTCTATAGACCTAAATTTAAGTGGTGGTTCAAGGGAAGAAGCAGAGATCTGTTTAAGACAGAAAGTCTGCTGCCTGGCCTTTGCCCTGATGAGGCAAGGTTTTGTGATATTTAGACGATAAGCCAAATTTTTTTAGAGATAAGAGCTGCGCCCTCCCTCAAGGGGTGGATGCCATCTCTTTTTAAAAGACCAGGCCTCCCCCAAAAGGTGTGCCAATTGTCTATGAAGCCTACGTTATTGGTTTATCACAACTGCAATTTTACATAGGCTACGTGTCAGGTACGGACAAGGACTCAGCCGCAGACCACGGAGCTTTGATCCCGAACGGTGTTTATTAACGGCAGGCAAGATCATAACCAGAAACAGGCAGGGTCGATTCCAGGAAGACAGTCCGTAGGGGCAAAACCAGGGTCAGGAACAGGTGCAGGCAGGGTCGAAAACCAGACGGGCAGATCTCAGGAAAACAGGACAAAGCGGCAGGCAAGAATCAGGTCGGGACACAAACGAAAGTCGGAATACACGGAAAAATCAACGAGCAGGAAACAAGACGCGGGAACGAGACAGGTAGAACACACTGTAACGAACTAGCAACGAGACAGGAACAGGCAGGGCATATAAAGGGCAGAGCAGATGAGGCGATGGGAAACAGGTGAGCTAGCTGGCAGGTGGCGGCGATGAAGTAACGAGGCAGGCGGGGACCGGGCGGGGAACACAAGGAAAACAAAAGCACACGGACAGGGGAAGAACACAAACACACAGCTAGGGGGGCGGAGTACTGACACTACGATTTATTTAATGTTGACATCACATTTCGTTTAAAGTGAATAAAGTCCTTATTAATATATACTGACAAATCAACATAGTAGGACACAAAAAAAAACAGAAATGTGATGCATAAGCCTATGCATCAAATTTGTAGTGTACTATGTCTACATTAAAAACAAATAAAAATACGACATCACTGACTAGGCCTACAAGTATATTAAAATGTTTGGGCTCGGTTAGTTCAAAACTTATATATAAGCATGGCTCTTTTTTCCTCAGTGCTTTTTTGTTTTAGCAAATGACATGTACTTAGGCAATTATACCCGTTAAAATGTGGGATTCTATTACCTTCCTAAAGACGAAGTAGCCTATACTTTGCGGCTGCATGATTGTTTGAATAGCATGGTGCAGTTACGATTTAATTATTATTAATTTCATTGACATTTGGTTTCACACGTGCTGTTTTACCGCAGAGCAGGCTAATAATGGACATGATGTTTGGAACAATGTAGAGTAACTTTTAAAATGCAATAAAACTATTTACAGATTTGTGTATGCCGCCCGACGGGATATGGAAATGAACGAATCCGTGGGTCAAAGATTCAAATCATTTTATTGAACTGAACGAAAGGAACCGAATCACTAAAAAGAACACCACTATTAGTTAGGTCGCACTCACCCAGACAACCAATCAAGTGGATTTGCGTGGATTTGAAAATACAGGCTAGAATGTGACTTTGGTTTTAGCGAATTATGGTGGGCTAGATTATGTATTAGTATTTTAAAATGAAAATAAAAGAAAATAAATAAACAAATAAATAAATAAAATTAGGCCTTGATCTTCACTGAGGGGGCGGGGTAGTCCATCTGAGGCCCCCTTACACCCCCGGCGCCGGACCTGCTTTGACTGTGTGAAATAAAAGCTATATAGGCATATATCTTTAGTCCTATAATTAAGGTTTGCGGAGATAACTTTCTAAATCTTCTTCGAAAAATTGTAGGCTGTTTTTTTTCTAATCACAAAGACAGACAAAACACGCTTAATATAAATAGTGCATTCTTTATTCATCACCAGGATTTTTGCGCTGTGCGGCACCGTCAATTTTCAAAAAAAAAAAAAAAAAAAATATATATATATATATATATATATATACACACACACATATATATATACATCAAACAATTTAGCAATCGAACACATTTATTTATTTCACAGCCACTTTTATCCAAACCTTTACAGTGCTTAACAGTGTTAAATCTTATCAGTATATTGTTTCCTTGTGATATTTAACATTATTTACCATTATTAGCCATTTAACCATTTATCCATTTATATATATATATATATATATATATATATATATATATATATATATATATATATATATATATATATATATATATATATATATATATATATGCATGCTGTGAGGTTAGCTGAAACGGTTTGCAATGATGGCTTGACGAAATGCATTGCCTGCTACATCAGCAGCATCAGGTTCAGCAGCAGTATTAAAGTCCTCAAGGTCAGCCCCTCTTTGGCTGAGCTGCGCCTCTGGAGATAATAAATTATAGCCTAATAATTGTATTTATTTTGTTGTTGTTGCGTATAAGCTTTTTAGTATCAGAATCAGAATTGCGTTTATTGCCAAGTAGGTTGTCCCTACAAGGAATTTTTTTTGGTGTGGTTGATGGTGCTCCATACAGATACAACACTAAGTACAATCAGAGATAAAAACAACAAGTACTGAAAGACATCAAAACAGTACAAAAGCTTTACTATGTACAGTGATATTGTAAATATGATATCAAAATATATGAAAGAGGTAGAAAATAAACTAAGTATAGAAATATAAAATGTAAGATGTGCAAAGTACAGCAGTCAGATGACTGAACGTTTTTAAGTAACGCGGGGCCAGTGGGGGGAGGAGGAATTATGGGCAGTGACTGTGTCAGCGGGGGTCAGGGGGCTTGTTGATGAGTTTGACTGCTGAGGGAAAGAAGCTGTTTTTGTGCCGTGTGGTTCTGGTCTTGATAGACTTCAGTCTCTTGCCGGAGGGTAGTTGTAACGGAGTGCATGTCCGTTACATGAGTTTAGTTTAAGTGGGCAAACATGTCCCCATTGTGTATCACCAGCTCCTTTGGTTTTACTCCTCCCAAAAGACATCCAAACCACTGACTCTATAAACCAAGAAGGACAGTTGGAATGTTTTAACATGCAGGGTGGCCAACTGAATGTTTAAAGCATTTCTAATATCATTTTTTTCTGTCAATTGCACTTATATTTTCAGTTGAAGTAATGTTTGTGGTTTGGGGGGAAACAGGGCCTACCTGTGATTCCACAGGCACCAGCAGGACGGACTCCATCAGCCAAAGGACCCGAGGGCTGGGGGCTGATGGGACTTGTAGGTTTGGGGGGAGAGCAGACAAATGGGGCTGACCAACATGGGAGGTGACAATGGGGGAGTTTCCAGTGATGGCTGGCTAATCTTTTATAATTTAATTGTATTGGTTGGTGAAGGGTGAGAATATCCGGGAAACATTTTAGATGGGATTAAATAATATTTGTATGCAAGTATTTATTGTATTATGACTTTTGTTGAGTTAATTGATTTATGTTCTGATTAGTTTACTCCAAGATGGCTGGTTGCCTTTATAAAGCAAAGTAGAAGTCAGTATAAAGTCAGTAGAAGGGGAAAAAGAGTGGAGTGAGAATCACAGATTAATTGATGTGTTCTCTTTTGGCCTGCTTAGGCAATTATTGTTTGCATTTTGTTTGTTTGTGTTATTCTTTGTTTTTTTTTTTGTTTTTTCTTTTTCGGTATTGTTAAATTAGTATTATTTATTGTCACTTTCACCAGTCACAGCTTGGGTGAAATAAACCACCATCACCTCATCAAAACCTTTTCGACCTCATCAGTTTTTTTTTATTATCGCCTCTCGGTCATCCCACGACAGTAGTGTATTGAGCAGTCCGTGTCCGGGATGGGAGGGGTCGGCCACAATCTTTCCTGCCCGCCTCAGGTTCCTGGAGGCGTGCAGATCCTGGAGGGATGGCAGGTTGCAGCCAATCACCTTCTATGCAGAGCGGATGATACGCTTCAGTCTGCTCTTGTCCTTTGCAGTGGCAGCAGCGTACCAGACGGTGATGGAGCAGGTGAGGATGGACTCGATGATGGCAGTGTAGAAGTGCACCATCATTGTCCTCGGCAGATTGAACTTCTTCAGCTGCCATAGGAAGTACATCCTCTGTTGGGCTTTTTTGATGAGGGAGCTGATGTTCAGCTCCCACTTGAGGTCCTGGGAGATGATGGTGCCCAGGAAGCGGAAGGACTCCACAGTCTTGACGGGGGAGTCATGCAGAGTGATGGGGGGGTGGAGTTGGGTTGCGCCTGAAGTCCACTACCATCCCCACTGTTTTTAGAGCGTTGAGCTCCAGGTTGTTCTGGCTGCACCAGGTCACCAGATGGTCAATATCCCACCTGTAGATGGACTCGTCCTCACCAGAGATGAGACCAATGAGGGTGATGTCGTCCGCAAACTTCAGGAGCTTGACGGAATCGTGACTGGAGGTGCAGCAGTTGGTGTACAGGGAGAAGAGTAGGGGGGACAGGACGCAGCCTTGAGGGGAACCGGTGCTTATGGTCAGGAGGTCGGAGAAGTGCTTCCCCAGCTTTACGTGCTGCTTCCTGTTAGACAGGAAGTCAGTGATCCACCTGCAGGTGGAGTTTGGCACACCCAGCTGGGAGAGCTTGTCCTGTAGCCTATCATTGCTAATTTTCTACCAAATTAAATTGCCATATCATCCTAAAACTTGTAGTAGTTTTTGATAGACCTAGCCTATACCATTGGACCCAGAGATGGGGCTGCCCTTCCCCATTTCTTTTGACTCTGTGTAACCTTTGTAGACCTTAAGCCACTGCCCCTCAAAATGTCTATGCACATCCCTGAGTAATGATAATAATTCAAACACAATCCAGACCAAAATGCTTATATATAGAGGATTACAATAAAGTCGTAACTTTAGTTCCCTTTCAGACACTTCAATGATGACAGGATCCAGGAAGGGTCTTATTATTTATTTATTTCAGGGAAATAAACTTTATTTTTGGCAGATGTGAAGTCAATTGTATAAGAAATATATAAGCCGAATAACAATTACAATATCCTATAATATTTATATTACATTGAGGATCCAACTCGCAAAGAACCCTAAATTATGTCATTAAGTGGCATTCTTGTTAACTCTATGTTCTGGCAGAGAATATCTATATAGACAGTTTAACTGCGAATCAGCTGAACTCGTACGTGTTGTTACACAGCAATCACGTTTAGCTTAACACACAGCAGCGCGTTAAACTTGTGATATTCCGGTTTAAGTAGTACAATTCTAAAGCGCAGCTAAACTAGACAAATGCTAACTGACAGAGCAATTGCCCCAACACGTTGCTGCTTTCCTCATTAAAGTGTTGTATTGATTACAACCTGCAGCCCACGCCCCCCTACTGGACATTACACCAACTTTGTCCTCACAAATGTATTAACCTCTCACTCTTGTAAGTGCATTAAACATTGTGTGGGCCTGATGTTTAGATTAGATTAGATTAGATTCAACTTTATTGTCATTTTGCAGCACACAGGTACAGGTTTATCATACTAACATGATGTGTACTACATGGTATAATGATTGTATAACTACTACACTGACGGTGACCACAAGAAACAAGCAGAGCTGCAAAGTAAATAGACTGTTGAACATTTGCTGCCATGTGTGGAATGAAAATACATACAGTGCCCTCCAAAAGTATGTTAACGGTAGAATGGAATGTAATTTTTGCCATTAAGTTAAGATGTTTGGATTTGAAATGAAAAGATGAATGTGAAATAAAAGTAGAAACTATCCACTTTTATTGAATGGTCTTCACATACACGTACATTTTACCATTTAGAGAAATGGCTGTTTTTGTGTTGAGTGCCCCCATTTTCAGGTGTGCAAAAGCAAGTCAACAAAAGACTGGCAGGTGTAACTCGTTACTAAGGTGTTTCCTTTTGCATGGATTGTTCACACATAAAAGAGCAGTGGGTGTCCAGCATTGATTTCAGTTTTTTCATCTGTAGCGATTGCATTTGGAACAAGAAGACATACACCAGTAGGAAAACCACAGAACTGACTATGGCAGGAAAATAGCTAATCTGTATGAAGAGGGAACAAAAAAAAGTCAGTAAGAACCATAGCACAGGAAATGGCTATATCAATTACAGCAGTTTGGAAAGTTCTGAAAAAGAAACCACTGGTGGACTTCAAAATAAACACAGAGCAGGTCACCCACAGAAAGCAACTGCAGCTGATGACAGAAAAATCCTGAGCTGTGAAGAAAAACCCTAAAACAACGGTCAGTGACATCACCGCCAGTCTACAGAGTGCAGGTGTGAAAGTATCACAATCCACTGTTCGCAGAAGACTTTAACAGCAGAATTATAGAGGGTATACTGCAAGATGCAAATCTCTTCTCAGAAACAAGAATCAAAAGGCTAGATTAGAATTTGCCAAAAAAAGAGACGAGCCAGAAGAGTTCCATAGCAAAGTTTTATGGACAGATGAGACCAAAATAAACCTTCACCAAAGCAATGAAAAGCCAAAAGTGTGGAGAAGGTAGGAACTGCCCATGATCCAAACCATTCCATCTCATCTGTTAAACACGGAGGTAATGTCATGGCCTGGGCATGTATGGCTGCTTCTGGAACTGGCTCATTCATCTTTATTGATGATGTAACAGATGATGGCAGCAGGATGAATTCAGAAGTGTACAGACAGATTATGTCTGGCTATGTACAAAGCAAATCCTCCCATCTCATTGGCCAGCGCTTTATCCTGCAACAAGACAATGACCCCAAACACACTGGCCGTGCAACCAAAGTTTTTATCAATGATAAAAAGTGGAGAGTTTTAGACTGGCCAAGTCAGTCACCAGATCTAAATCCAATTGAGCATGCGTTTTACTTGTTGAAGAGGAGATTGACAGAGAGCCCCTGTAACATCAACTCAAAGCAGCTGCAAGGAAAGCCTGGGAAAGCATTTCCAAAGAAGATACCACACATTTGGCAATGTCAGTGAGTCATAGACTTGATGCAGTCATTGCATCAAAGCGCTATGCAACCAAATATTAGACCTTATCACCTTGATTTGCTTTGAAATTCATCTGTTAACTAACTTTTGCACATCTGAAAAAAGGAGACTCAACATTAAAATGGCTCTTTCTATAAAATGATAAAAATGTATGTGCATGTAAATGGCATGAAATAAAAGCTAAAAGCTAGTCTCATAGTCATTTTTAATCTCAAACAAAAATGCCTAAAGTACCAAAAATATCAAATTCCACTCTACCGTTAACATACTTTTGGAGGGCACTGTACATACGTGTGTGTGTGTGTATTTTCATTCATATATTATATGTCATATATATTTATTCATATATTATATACCATCCTAATGGACTATCCGTGAAACCATAATGAAATTTTGCGCTCTTTTGTCTTAAAGAGTGTTTTATACATAATGGAGTGGAGTCATGTTCCTGTAAGTACTATTTTTGTTGTTCAACAGAAATTACTTTGAAGCGACTAATACTCCCTAATACTTTTCACCCATAATCAGGCATCAAAATGGCATCAACACAAATTGAAGTTTCTAAAGGAAACTTCAATAGTTCAGTACTGTGGCATACAGGGTAATTATACCCCCCTTAATTTCCTCTCCCCAGGCCCAAGATGCTGCCTCCCCAGATGTGAGCACTGTGTTTCAGTGAAGCACTCCACACACCATGCACATTTACCATGCACATTCCAGCAACTGTTTGCACTCACTTTCCCCAGTGCACCCCCTTTAAACCAATGTCATTCATACACACAGCAGAATGCACAGTAAAGATAGCACTAGCACATTAGCAATACTAGCCAGCACCAGGAGACCCACTCCCACGTTCCTGAGCTCACACACTCAACATTTGGTTTGGGCTTTAAGTAAAGAGGCTAAGCATTCTCCCACATGCACACACAGATATGAGACACCCAGTACTTTAAAACAGTGCTTTGGGGCTGTTTTATCACAGCACCCAAAGATGAAAATTAAAGTGTCCAGTGGATTTTGTTTATGGATCCACATGTCACTTCCATCTCTCAGGGCTGACAGACCACTCTGTGCTTCCATCCTCACCACATGTCTCCCCCCAACAGGGACGGAATTAAAGACCCTGCCAATCTCCCTGCATCACAACCTCACTGCAAGTTGAGTCAGCTGAGCTGCCCTCTTTAACTCACAGGGGATGTCTCCCCAAAGTTGTGCCCAGTGTGTGAGCAATGGCTTTGATGAAAGCATTTGCCTGAAAAATTCACTGCTTTGAACATGAGATTTTTGCATTTGATAACAGTAAGTTATTATGAATGCTTGTGTTTATTCCCTAGTTATTGAATAAACCTACATTCGTTGAAGAATTAATTACGTGAATACATGTATTAATTTGTTTATTCCAATATTCCATTGTATTTTATGTATAATCCACCCTTGCATCATACCCAATCTTGGAATTTGCAGTTGTTTGCATGCTAACAACTCTCCCCTAAAGCTGCACTTTCCATTGAATGCATCTGCAGTACCACCAACCCATTACAGGCCTACCAATCAAATGCCTCAGATCTGCTCAGGTTGTTTCATGTTTTGCAATTAAATGTTGAAGTTGCTATCATGAATATAGCATGCAAGGGAGGCAACATGTCTTGCATGATAAAGCATTTAATTTGTCTTATCCTAACCAATGTAGTGTAACCACTAAAAGGAAGACCAGGAAGTGTAACTGAAATTATTACTTTTGAATCTTTCTAGGTTTCTAGGAGCATCATACATGTTACCTGAATGACCGAAGGGTAGAGTGCAAAACTTAAGACATCAAAATACCAGGACATGAAAATGCCAGATGCTAGATGATTTTGACATCACAATGCATAGACTTTGAAAATTAAAGTGAGGAGGGGACAGAATGCCCAATGCCGCCCCAACCGGTTCGTTCCCTCCTGGGGATCCGCCTGCCACAAGGACACCAGGACAAGGTGAGTAGGAACAACACGCTCTTTATTTTACTAATTTAAAACAAATTAAGCACACAAAATTTCATAAAAACAGATGCAAATTCGTTTCCCGCCCGCAGCTGTTCTCCTTCCCTCGCCCTACTACCCACTCCCGTCCTCCCCTCCCCAGACCCAGATGAGCAGGTACGCAACCACACACAATAAACCCACACACCACACAATATCCTTCTGCACACGTGCCCCACTGCATTACACTCCGTGATCTGGCGCCCCCGCCCCCTGGGCACAGGGAGAGAGAGGACTGCTCTTTTCTCTGCCAGGGGAAGTCCTGCCGCTGCAGGGGAGGCTCCACACATGCACACACGCACGCCACACAAGACACACACAGCATGAAAACAGAAATAAGGGGGGGACGTAGCTCAGCCCGTGCCACCATGGCGGGCCTCGCCTACGTCCCAAAATAAAAAAGAAAACTCAAAAAGACAAAGCCCTCCGTGTCACTCCTGTGGACGGGCTGACGGCTCCGGCAGCATCCCACATCTTCTCCTCACTATCAGCTGGTGCCGGCTCCATGGGATCACTCTGAGGGAGACAGTTCAGCAGCTGGTCAGCCTTCTTTACTTTCTACCCCGTGCCGGAGACTCACGCACACAGTTGCTGGTTCGCAGTGTCACCTCCCTCACAACCGGGGGATCTACCTCCTTTCACGGGGTGGGGGCTCTCCTTGGAACCCTTGATTGTTTCCCTCCTCCCTCAGGGACTTGCCGCGTAAGCTCTTCTGGTCGCCGCTTTTCCTGGAGCACAATAGTTAGAGTCACGAAATTAGAAGTGCTGCATGAGCAAGTTTCAATAGTTGGCCAGACAAGGTACAAGCTAGCTGGTATCGATGCAAGCGTATTAAATCATTAAATTTGAAGTTGTTTTTTTTTTTAATTAGGTGAACACGGAAGAGCTGTGTCCTCAGATATTTCTTAAAAATAGTGAGGGATTCGGCAGAATGGATGAAGTGTGGAAGGTCATTTCACTATTGGGGGACAACGGTAGAGAAAGTTATGGTAATTTTGTGCCACAATGTGACAGGACCTCCAGACACCGTTAAGTAGCAGAGTGCAATAGTCGGGAGAGACCATGGGCTTGTAGTAGAATGTTCAGTTAGGTAGGTGCAGATTGTTGGTTGTCCTGAATGCAAGCAACCAGGCCTTGTACTTGATGTGGGCAGCTACAGGGAGCCAGTGCAGTAAGACAAAGAGAGGTGTAGCGTGTGCCCTCTTTGTCTGGTTGAAAACCAGACTTGCAGCCACATTTTGTATCAACTTCAGAGTCTTAATGGTGCCTGCATGTAGGCCAGCCAAGACAGTAGTCCAGTCTTTAGACGAGAGCCTGGACACGGGGCTGTGCAGCATACTCAGATAGGTAGGGCCTGATTTTCCTGATGTTATACAGTGCAAATCTGCCTGATCTGGCTGTCATCACAATGTGGTCCTTAAAGTTTAGCTGGTTCATTGCAGACCTAGATGGAGTTAGTGTCGTTGAGCCAAGCTGTACGTTGATGTCATGCTAAATGGATGGGCTGGCTGGTATGATGAGGAGCTCTGTCTTAGACAGGTTGAATTGAAGGTGGTGTTCCTTTATCTAGGCTGAGATGTCTGAGAGGCAGGCAGAGACTCGTACTGTGACTGTGAGGTCATCAGGATGGAATGAGAAGTAGAGCTGGATGTCATTGGCATAGCAGTGGTAGGAGAAGCCGTGCACCTGAATGATTGGGCCCAGTGAGGTTGTGAAAAGAGGAGGGGGGCAAGCACCAATCCCTGAGGTACCCCAGGGGTTAGCTAATGTGACTTCAATACCCTGCCCCTCAAAGATACCTTGAAGGATCTACCTGTGAGGTAGGACTCAAACCAGCGGAGTACAATGTTGATGATGCCCAGATCAATGAAAGTGGACAGAAGTGGCTGGTGATAACTGAATTGTCCAGGATTACAAGTTGTGAGTGTGAGGGATGGAAAGAGAAGAAATGATGGCACAAGCGATTCCAACTGCAACATTCACCATCCAACCTCCAGACCATTTTTACTTCGCTAAACCACAAGAATGAGAGCAGTGGATCCGTAGCTTCTAGCGCTTTAGACTCGCTAACATTGGAACGTTGGAAGAAAATCAGGTGAATACGTTAGTTTATTGGGAGTTGAAGCCAAAGACATGCTTAGAGGGCTAACGATAACCGATGCTTAGAGGAAGGAGTACAAATATGTTAAGGAGGGCGAGAAAAACGTAATTTATGAACAAGCTAGGTTTAATCAGCAAGTGCAACAGCCAAATAAGACAGTGGATTCCTTAATCACCACACTGTATGAATTAGCCGAACATTGCAACTAGGGGTGTCCACGACTAAGAATTTACATAGTCGAGTCTGATTCGTCAAGTCTTGCCTATCATCGACTGATCGTCGAATCATGTTTTTTTTTTTGCTCATTGATCCATATTCTCATTTGCGACATTGGCTTCCATTTTTTCCCACACCACACAAAAGAGCTGATACACCCAATTAAACAATTTGTCGCACACAGAAACAACTTGATCATGAAACGACCAAACTACAACGAGGCCACTGTCAAGTGTCGGCATATCAAACATCAAACAAAGTGGCATACAAAAAATGACCATAACAAAATATAGGTTTAAATAACAAAGGGGCTAACACATGCCTTGGATTTTTTAATTTTTAAGTTAAGGTGAATCCCTATCAGCTATAAATTAAAGGCAATATGGAATAAACATTATTAGTTAAACGATTCCTTAACATTTACATAAAATGAACATTTAAATGCCATGAAGTGCAGAACCATGTCAACGTTAATGTTTGTGTGCTTGCGAAAGCTACAGCATGAGATTGTTTAATTAACAAGGATGGCAATTTTAATAATCAAGTGGCAAGTAATCCCAAAGCTTTCTCTTAAATGTTTCACATTATAGCTTTCTTGTGTTACAAAATTCAAATTACAAAACGGAGCTAATTTTAGTTAAATTGATTTAAATTACTGAGAATAAACTTTTAGGTTAGGTTGAGTGCAATGAGCAATAACGTTTAGAACACAGACCTCACAAAAGCTGTGATGTGTCATGGGCATTTCATGTAATTTAAATTGATAAATGCCATCCTTGTTAATTAAACAATCCCACGCTGTACCTTTCGCAAGCACACAAACTACAGACAATCTGCGCTGTTTCGGGAGCATAATAATTTACTCTATTTACGCGATTGGTGTTGATTATTCTGTGAATTATTTGTTTTATTGTTAATCAAAGAGGATAAAGGGGAACAGGTTGAAAGTAATGATAGATTTAAAGGTAGTGTTCGGGCTTCCCCTGTTCCCAGCTCACCAGCCGCCACTAGTTGACACATCTTGCATTTGACTTTTTTTTTGGATCATCTTTGACTTGTTCAAAATGCTCCCACATTTTTGAAGTTTTTTTTTCCCAGACTATGGGCAGCTTCCTGACAAACTTATTTGTGACAGAGTAGTTGTGGGCCTGAGAAACACCACGCTGTCTGAAAAACTTAAGTTAGACAGAGACCTGACGCTTGAAGATGCCATTGCGAGGATGAGGCAATCGGAAGAGGTTGAAAGACAGTAGATAGAGGAAAATTCATCACATGGCCTGAACAGAAAGGGTGTAGCAAATATGGTAAAATGCCCTCACATGCAAAATGGGAATGCCCTGCAAAAGAAGCTGCATATCACAAATGTGGGAATAAAGGTCATTATACTTTTCCCACTGTCATGTCTTGGTACACCTCTCCAGCTGAGGTGTACCAAGACATGACAGCGGGACAAGTTATCGACCTGGCAGAGGCGACACGGCTGTTGATGGGGCTTGGAGGAGCTGCACTCACTACGCTTGGGGTAGCCAAAGAAACACTGCGCAGAGGGAAAAAGACTGCCACAGAGGACATTTATGTTGTGAAAGACCTACACACAGCACTGTTGGGTCGAGCAGCAATAACAAAGCTCCAGCTAGTGTTCAGGTTGGACAATATCACCATGGAGACGGTGAAACAGACATACCCAAAGCTCTGTAGTGGCCTTGGCCTAGTTCAGAGACCATACTCAATCAAGCTGACGCCATACCCTACTCACTCCAATCACCACGCAGAGTCCCTCTTCTTTTGATCGGGAAAGTAAAAGAGGAGATTGACTGTATGGAGAACATGGGCATCATCAGCAGAATTAAAGAGCCAACTGACTGGTGTTACGGGATGGTGGTGGTGCCCAAGAAATCTGGGACTGTTCGCATTTGTGTGGACTTCACAAATATGAATGAAGCAGTATGCAGGGAGAAGTACATCCTATCCTCAGTCGAGCAAACTCTTGGTATGCTAGCAGGTGCCACAGTATTCAGTAAGCTAGATGCTAATATGGGCTTTTGGCAGATACCACTGACAAAAGAGTCTGCAAAATACACCGCTTTCATTACTCCTTTTGGGAAATATTTTTTCAAGTGCTTACCATTCGGCATTCTGTCAGCCCCAGAGCATTTTCAAAAGATGATGGAAACAGAAGGGGCCAGTGGCCTGAAAGGTGCCATATGGATGACATCCTTGTTTGGGGTAAGATGCAAGAGGAGCACGATGCGTGGCTCCATGCAGTGTTGGAGAAGGCGCAGAAAGCCGGCATCACATTTAACGCGGAGATTTTACATGCCATGAAGTAAGGTTCCTTGGTCATGTAATCTCATCAGACAGGGTGAAGCCAGATCCAGAGAAAACAAGAGCTGTACAGGAGATGAGTGAGCCAAGAAATGTCAGTGAACTGCAAAGTTTTCTGGGCATAGTCAATCAGTTAGGGTGATTCATACCCAATCTAGCTGAGTAAGACAAGGTGCTGAGGGACCTGCTGTCCAAGAAAACCATTGATACTGGGGGACAGAGCAGCAGTCAGCCTTTTACTGATTGAAGCAAAAGCTTTCATCAGCACCAGTTCATACACTATATGACCCAAACAGTGAGCTGAAAATCTCTGCGGATGCATCATTGTTCAGATTGGGCTCAGTCCTGCTACAGAATCATGACGGCATGTGGTCACCTGTGGCATATGCATCAGGGTCAATGATGCCAACCGAACAGAGGTATGCTCAGGTCGAGAAAAAGGCACTAGCGTCAACATGGGTGTGTGAAAGGTTCAGAAGTTTCTTCCTCAGTGAACACTTTGAGCTGGAAACTGACTATAAGCCATAGATGAGTCTGCTGGGAGAGAAGGAGTTGGATGAACTTCCTCCAAGAATCCGAAGATTTCATTGAGGGTATTTTGGGGTATAATTATACAGTCACATATGTCTCTGGGAAAAGCCTATTGACAGCCGACACCCTATCTCTCGAAAGCTACAGGAGGACAAGCAGATACAAACTTACAAACATCTACATTGACTCATTGAGTCATTAACAACTTACCTGCCAGTGGACATTATCTATGCAACCTTCATGAGCAGTTGAAAGCTGTTGAAAGCTGGCAATTTATCTATTTGTACATTGTGCCTTGCCCAAGGCTACAACAGCAGTGCTCCACTTAGGAATAAAATTGACAACTTTATAATTATGAGCCTTGCCACTTGTTCAAAAAAAATCTCCAGAAAGAGTCAAATTAATTAGCAACTGACAACACATGTCAGTGCTTGTCTCCCATCACTAATTCTGGGCAGCCCTCATTAAGATATTGCATAAATGGCTAAAGAATGCAAGACAAGAGAAACCCAGATACAAGCTCCCATCAACCCTACAAGTTAACACAACCCTCTCATGGTTTAATTGCATCAGAGCTTTTGTAACAGTCAGAGGATTCAATCCCATTCCCAGCCTCAAAGACTGTGACCTGGAGCAAAAAGGCACTTCAGTCTGGTTGGCACTCACACCAAGGCTGCATCCTGATCCTGTGTATGAGAGAGAGCCCACTCTTCATGTGATATCACACAGGTACATACTTGAGCAGGTAGGGGACATGTACTATTCAGGAGCGTATTTGAGACACTCCACTGTCATCATTCCAGTGCCATGGGACATGGCTCAACATGAATCCACAGAAACGCCAGAAGCGGTTGCATCTGGAAATAACATCTGAATCTTATTTTACAATTTTGAAAAAAAAAAATTTACAAATCTTAAAGTGAGATTTTATAATACAATTTTGAGAGTTTGTCTACTCTCCAGCAGTGTTCCTTCCCTTTATTTATAAACACAGTTTGGAAACTGGAGGACAGTATGGAGTTCAGTTTAAACCAATGTGCAGGAGGTGACTTTAGATGTCAAATATCAATATGGACAAATGCACAAACTATTTTTACACGAAATCCCACTCACATTAATCCTCTAATTTTAGACATGCAATGCAAGGATTTAAGTGTCACATTATTTATAATTGATCTGAGTGGGCTATCTACATTGTAGCAAAGGACAGTCACTTGTAAATCTGTATTTATTGCAAAAAGGAATGAAATGTTTTGGTTTTCTACATACATTTATTCATTTGGCAGACATTTACATTTATTCATTTGGCAGACGCTTTTATCCAAAGCGACTTACAAGTGAGGTACAATACAACAGAGGCGAAAAACCATACAGAGTCAACAATGTTAGAAGTACTGCATGACAAAGTTCCAAAGGTTAGCCAGGTGAGGTACTAACTAGCAGGTAAAGCTAGCGAGTGCGTTAAGCCATTACAACCAAACCATTACAACCACCTTTACGCTTAAATGTATTGTCTATTGTTGCTTGGTGACATGGTGATTCAGATTAGTTTGATAAAAGTGTCTGACTGATTAAAATGCAATTAAAAGTAAATTCTAATGAAAATGGAACCACTGTTTGGTACCTGAATGTGTGTGTGTGTGTGTGTGTGTGTGTGTGTGTGTGTGTGTGTGTGTGTGTGAGAAAGAGAAAGAGAGAGAGAGAGAGAGAGAGAGAGAGAGAGAGAGAGAGAGAGAGAGAGAGAGAGAGAAACGTTCATTCAACACTACAAGACTATAATTTTGGATAGGGATCAAATGATGAACACATGTATGATGACAACATGCCTGGTCTCAGGATGAAACATTCACCTCTTATTCAATCTGTGATTGTTACATGCAAAATTTATGAAATTTTCCTGTAATAAAGATTGCAAGTTGCTACTCACCTCTGTGTCTGTGATCTGCTGGGTCGGGCCGGTGGTAGATTCCTGATGAGGAACGCTCCACAGCTTTAAGTTTTTGGTATAGCTGCCAGGATCCACAAGTTAAGCCAGTTCCACCTATGGGGAGTCATGCCGAAATTAGCTGGAGCAAGCTACCATCTAGAGGTAGTGCCCCTCGCAGGACCTTGCTTTACCATTCCTTGGTTTATGTGTATGCAATGGATCCCAAAGTTTACTGGAGTGGGGGGAGTGGTGAAGCTGCGGGCCCAGGGATTGTCTGAAGAACAATGTGTAGATTTCATGTTGGGGGTTGCTTGGAGTCTGGGCAAAGAGAGAGATCCAATGACTGGAGGTTGAGCAGTGGAGCACTGTCACTCTTGTGTGGGCAGCCTTGGACTCCCTCTTCAGGAAGTAAATCCCCTTGTTGGTAGCAAGAACCCAGTTTTCTCAATGCCAACAGGGGGAATCGAAAACACTCACTAATTATTCCTCTGAGTTGCATACGCTGCCTGCCATGTAGAGGGAATGGGAGCCTGAAGGTTCCACAATACTGACAGTTTGGGACCAGCTTGTACTCAGCTTGTAGACAGGCTCTCTGAAGCAGGAGGTACAGTGTCAGGTGTGTCCACAGCCTGTGCTAACCCGCAGCCAGGTGGGTGTGGAGGCTGCAAAGCTGGACCCTGAACTTGGGGGTGGGCCTAGGGCAGCTGGTAATGTTTCTCATGTTTTCCCAGCTGAGGGGGCCCATTTGATCCCTCCAGCTGTGGATATGGAGCGCTGGCAGGAGGAGGTGTGAGCTGAGATCTGGCAAGACCTCCAAGCACAAATCTCAGCCCTGTGAGGATGACTGGAAGGAGGCCTGCATGTTGGTACAAGGGGGCATATCACGCCACATACCCCCTCAAGGTACTTCGGCGAGGCTGGCTGGCAGCTGTATGCATTGTCCACATCAAATGCAAAGAGGGCACAATGAGGTGCTGTAGACCCAGTACCCAGGCAAAGTGGAAGTACAGGTATGTGCAGTCCAGGAGAAGAAGAGTGATTGATGTTGCACCCTTGACCTGCCAGAAACAGAGGGCCTGATCCCAGAACACCAGCTGTGGGGCCTGCTACAGCGCTGGGCGGAGGTGTTCACAGAGCAGAAAGAAGATTTTGGGAGGAGTGAATAAATGCAACTGTTCCTGTTCCACTGCTGCCCATTG
Source organism: Megalops atlanticus (assembly GCA_019176425.1). Taxonomy (NCBI): domain Eukaryota; kingdom Metazoa; phylum Chordata; class Actinopteri; order Elopiformes; family Megalopidae; genus Megalops; species Megalops atlanticus. The sequence continues at coordinate 25,540,921 of CM032896.1, forward strand.
CCACTACACCACACTACCGCCTCTTAGCACTACACCACACCACAATCCTGCTTCTTACTGCTACACCACACTGCTGTCCTACTTCTTACCACTACACCACACTGCTGCTGCTTACCACCACACCACACTGCTGCCCTGCTTCTTACCAGTACACCACACTGCTGCTTACCACTACACCACACTGCTACTCCGTAACACTATACCACACTGCTGCCCCTCACCACTACTACACCAAACTGCTGCTCATTACCGCTACACCATATTGCTGCTCCTTACCATGACACCACACTGCTGCTACTTTCCATTATGTCAGTACTTCAGCCCCCTAGCTGTTGTTTTTGTGTTTCTCCCTGTCTGTCAGTGTCGTCCATGTGCTTTTGTTTACATATCCCATGTGTTCCTGCACTGCCCCGCTCTCCGCCCTGTCCCTGCCGACCTGATTTTCGGATCGTGTCCACCTGCTTGCCTGCTAGGGATGTGCAATGATCCGATACATTAAAGATACATATGAAGCAACTACTAATGCGATACGATACAATTCACCCCTATTGCGATGCAATGCGATTCGACACGATTTGATTCAACACAATGCAATTCATCGTGATACGATGCGATGCAAAAGAATATGAACTCTGCAATTCAGTACGGTACAGATAGTTTGATTTTATTTCTTTGGTTCTTCTTAAGCAGACAGGAAATCATAAATTAACTAAAAAAAGTGCCATTTTTACTTCACATATTTGTTTCTCTAGTATTGCAACTCAGTAAGCATCTCATTTATACTGTTTCTTTTCTTTATAGCGGCATGACATATTTTGCAAATTGCATGCGTCTTGTCAAATTGTCCGTTTCTCTTGAAAAATTCGAAGTGTTGCCAAACATTTGATTTGTAGCAATTCAGTGGAACGTGTAGCTCTTACTCCTCCATGATAATCTGTGACTTGCCCGGGCACGCCTTCAACTGGCGCGAGACTTGGCCGAGAGACTTGACAAGAATTGGCCACTGACAGCAGTGGAGATAAGAGAGCGCACTTGAGAAACAGTTTAGAGAGGAGGAATCTAAATACAAAATTATTGGTCACATTTCTAAATAATAAAGGGATAGGGCCTCTACTAATAATTATACATAAATAAATTGGATTTTACCGATGCAAAGATGTTAGAAACGATGCATCCCGAGTTCATCCCGAATTGCATCCGGTGCACACTGTTTTAATCGGGGAAATCGCATCGTGAACTTTATGCCGGTGCACCGATGCGAATCGGTGAATCTTAACATCCCCACTGCCTGCCCACCTGCATTCCATTTCCTCGTTAGCCCAGCCCTTTATATAGCCTGCTTGTCTCTGTCTCGTTGCCGGTTCGTCTCAGTTTTGTCTGTTGTGTACCCGCCCGATTACTTGTTGTGTTGATCCTGTGCTAACTTCTGCCTGACATCCGACTCCGCCCCTGCCCGCTGCCCTGCCTTGGTTGTCTGATCTGCCTGCCTGCCCGGTTTGACCCAGCCTGCTCCTGTTTTTGATCCCTGCTCCTTGTTGATTCTGCCTCAGATTGCCTTCCTGGTTTTTGTCCCTGCCTGATTGGCCATACGTACCTCCCCTGCGATTTCAATAAAGTGTCTTGGAACTTTAGTATACCTGGTCTGCGTGTGAGTCTGTGCCTGTGACTGACAGTACAAACTGGCCAAGATGGACTCAGCAGACCTTCCCAAGCTGAAAGCAGCGTTGGACCTACAAGGCGCGCTGCTGGGGAGTCATCAGAGCCAGCTGGAGGCTGTTAGCAGGTCCCTGGAGAGCTTTGCTGCTAGCATGGTTGGCATCACTGCTCAGCTGCAGCAGCTTCAGCAAAGCCAGAAGAGCCGCCCATCGCCACCTGCTGCAGTCTCTCCTCCTGCCCGCCAGCGCCTCCGAGTCGGGAGCCTCTTCTGCCACCTCCTTAGCCGTATGCAGGCGAACCTGGTACCTGCAGATCGTTTCTCTCCCAGTGGGTGGAACATGGAGGCGCAGTACGATGCCTTCCTCAACAGTCTCTCTGAGCCTATCAAGAATGAGCTCGCCACCCGGGAGCTACCTGCCAGCTTTGATGCCTTACTGGACCTGGCCATCCATGTGGACCAGTGCCTGACGCAAAGTCGCAGGGAAAGAGGGTCCAGAGGGCTGCATAGTCCTTCCCGGGAACTGCATTTCCCTCAACGAGCCCCTCCTGTTCTGCATCCTGCATCTCCGACACCTGCCTCCCTGGGGCCGATGTAGGTCGACCGCACTCATCTGCCCCCACCGAGCGACAGAGGAGAATCAGCACCAGGTCCTGCTTGTACTGTGGCCAGCCTGGCCACTTCGTGGCAACCTGTCCGGTAAAAGGCCAGCGCTCACCTGTAGCCAGGGGATTACAGGTGAGTGTCACCCCCTACGCCAGTCCCCTGAGATCCGCCCTCTGTTCTTGGCCACCCTGGTCACTGACGGTCAGCCACACGTGGTCACGGTCCTAATCGATTCAGGAGCCGATGGAAGTTTCATTGATGCCGACCTGGCGGCCTGGCTGCACCTGCCCTGTATCCCGCTCTACTCGCCACTGGGGGCCCATGTCACCGGAACCCTGCTGGTTCGCATCACTCACACCACTCCCCCGGTGAGTCTCCTCATCTCTGGTAACCACCGCGAGGATGTTGTCCTCCATCTCATGAACACCCCCCAAGCCTCCGTGGTCCTGGGTCACCCCTGGCTTACTTGACACAACCCACACATCGATTGAGAGTGTAACAAGATTCTGGGCTGGAGCCCGTTCTGTCACTCGCACTGTCTCCGTGATGCTATGTTCCAAGCATCTCCAGTCCCTCCTTCTCCAGAGGATTTTCCAGACCTGTCAGCAGTGCCTCCTGAGTACCTGGACCTCAAGCTGGTGTTCAGCAAGTCCTGTGCCACCTAGCTACCCATGCATCGCCCTTACGACTGCACCATTGATCTCCTGCCCAGCTTGTCACCACCTAGGGGTTGCCTGTTCTCCCTGTCTCTGCCTGAGACCTAGGCCATGAATCGGTACATTCAGGAGGTATTATCCGTCCGTCCTCTTTACCCGCAGGGGCCAGATTTTTCTTTGATGGCAAGAAGGATGGTTCCCTCCGGCCCTGCATCGATTATCGGGGTCTCAACGCCATAACTGTTAAGAACCGCTACCCTCTACCCCTCCTGTCATCTGCCTTTGAGTCCTTACAGGGAGCCACCGTCTTCACAAAGCTCAGTCTCCACAATGCCTACCACTTGGTCAGAATCCGAGAGGGGGACAAGTGGAAGATGGCTTTCAACACCCCGTCCGGGCATTACGAATACCTGGTCATGCCATTGGGTCTGACAAACTAGTCAGCTGTGTTCCAGTTCCTGCTGAATGACGTCCTCCGGGACATGCTGAATCAGTTTGTGTTTGTCTACCTGGATGATATCCTCATCTTCTCATGCTCCCTGCCCGAACACATCCAGCATGTCCATCGGGTCCTCCAGCATCTACTGGAGAACCAGTTGTACATCAAGGCTGAGAAGTGCAAGTTCCACCAAAGCACCATTGCCTTCCCGGGCTTTCTCATCACCGCTGGGAGTATCCAGATGGACAGGCAGAAGGTCTGGGCAGTAGAGGAGTGGCCTCGACCCACCTCCCATCGGGAGCTACCTGTCACAGCACTCGGCGACTGACAACAAACTTCACCCCTATGCTTATTTCTACCACCACCTCTAACCCACCGAGCATAACTATGACATCAGCAATCGGGAGTTGCCAACTGTCAAACTGGCGCTGTAGGAGTGGAGGCACAGGCTGGCGGGGACGAGCATCCCATTCCTGGTGTGAACCGACCACAAGAGCTTAGAGTATGTCAGATCGGCCAAACGTGTGAACCCCAGACAAGCCCGCTGGTCCCTGTTCTTTGCCAGATTCAATTTTACCCTCTCCTACCACCTGGGAGCCAAGAACAGTAAGCCAGATGCCCTGTCTCACCAGTTTGCGTCTGCAGAGGACTCCCAGGATCCCAGCACCATCCTGCCCCCTCGATGTTTGGTCAATGTTTGGGGTTGCATTGGGATATTGAGACCGTTGTCCGCACTGCTCTCCGGGCCAAACCGAGTCCTGGTTCCTGCCCCCCTAACCATCTTTATGTTCCCCAGTCTGTACATTCCCAGGTCCTGCAGTGGGGGCATTCTTCCAGACTCGCCTGTCATCCCTGTACCCGACGCACGAGGGCATTCATTGGCCAGTGATTCTGGTGGCCCACCATGGATTGCAACATCCAAAGCTTTGTCTCCACCTGCTCAGTCTGCGCCCAGAACAACACTTCCAGTCAACCACCCGCCAGTCTGCTGCAACCCCTGACAAGGAGACTGCCCAGCTACTCATCCACCATGTGTTCAAGTTACATGGACTGCCCACCGACGTGGTGTCCAATGGGGGGCCCCAGTTTACCTTGCACTTTTGGAAAGCCTTCTGCAGACTACAAGGTGCTACGGTCAGTGTGACGTCTGGCTTTCACCCCCAGTCCAACGGCCAGACCAAGCGGGCCAATCAACAGCTGGAGACGGTGCTGCGATGCCTCACATCCCAGGAGCCTACGACATGGAGCCAGCATCTTCCCTGGGGAGAATACGCCATCATCTCCCTACCCTCTTCATCCACAGGTTTGTCTCTTTTCTAGTGCTGTGGAGGATACCAACCTCCCCTGTTCCCGGCCCAGGAGGAGGAGGTCGGCGTCCCCTCAGTGATGGCATTTGTCTGGCGCTGTTGCCGCACATGGAGATGCACATGGACTGTGCTGCTCCGCTCCTCGGCCTAGGTTAAGCGGTTCACCGACCACCACCACTCCAAGGCCCCCCGCTATCGCCAGGGTCAGCGTGTGTGGCTCTCCCCCCGGGACCTTCCCCTCAAAGTGGACTCCTGCAAGCTGGCTCCCCGTTTCATTGGTCCGTTGCGTGTCGCCAAGGTGATCAGTCCCCCCACTCTCCGTCATGTCTGTCCCACCCTCCACGTCTCACAGATCAAGCCCCTGGTCCACCACCGTCTCTGCCCGGCCCTGAAACCTCCCCCTCCTCCCAGCCTCATTGAAAGCTCGGAGGCATATACCGTGCGCCGCTTGTTGCAGGTTCAGTGTCGGGGACGGGGTTACCAATACTTGGTGTACTGGGAGGGCTACGGTCCAGAGAAGAGGAGCTGGGTCCCAGCCAGGGACATCTTGGACCCTGCCCTCATCAGGGACTTTCGCCAGAATCCAGGCTCGCCTGTGATGCCCAGTGGCATCCGTGGGGGGGGTACCATTATACCGCACTACTGCTCCTTACCAGTACATTACAGTCCTGCTCCTTACCATTACACCACAGCACACTGTTGTTCCTTAACCCAACACAACACTGCTTCTCCTTCCTACTAGTCCACACTGCTGCCTCTTAGCACTACACCAGAGAAGCATGTGTTTTCCTTTAAAACACATGATGTCAGCTAATACTTCTTTTCACACCAGTCTACAAACTGCATGGACATAAGCCATGTGCAGCTTACAGTTTTTTACAACCATTTTCACACTTAGGTCAATACCGTGCTTAACACAGTGTGCTTAACAACCATGCATATGAGCACATAAGTTAATCTTTTGTGCAAAATGCACTACAACCACCAAAACACTACATAATTCACCCAAAAGTGACTTGTGCTGCCATAACTATAGCAAATGCTCTTTCCCAGCAAGACCGCTTTGTCACTCAAAATACTATGGACTAAAAAACAGAAACAACTTGAAGCATTGCAAAATGCATATATTATGTGTTGCCGTATCCTCTGTTTTTGCATAGATTAGTGCTGCAAAAAGTTAAGTTTACAGTACATATTGCAATACCAAACAAATAAATCTGAAATGCTACAATATGCCTCATGACAGCTCTATGCTACAATTTCTGAGGTATACCATAGTACAACAAAAAGTCTGCAGGTGATTTTCATTTCTAGTACAGTAAGTGAAACAACAACACATGATGCTACCACTGATCATGCCATGATACTACCATGCTGATCCATGGTGTCCTCTGTATTTTGGGTCAATTTCTAATGAATTTCACATTTACTGCAACATTCTCCCTTGCATTGAACCTTTAGAAAAAAATCTTTAGCATATCTTATCCACCCCTACAATCCCCTACACCCCATAAATATTTAAAGCCAAGCAGCTATCATGACACCAAGAACAAACTTTTTGACCTGTTGTTTTGCCAGTCGAGTGACTAGTGGCTATAGAATTTTACTGTCCTTGCTGCTGCCTCATTTCCAGTGGGCATGACCCTGGCTTTTAGCTGGATTGTGCTTTCACCTATGCAGGACATTGATGTCCACATCTTTCTGATCGCCTCCTTTTATATTCTGCCAGATCTATGAGACTACCTAGTGTCACACTGCCCCATAACTCACTACACCCAAATTGCCTGGTCATCCTATTCCACACACTACGCTCTCTCTTGCGCAAGGAAAAACTCCCTAGATAAATGTAGCAACCTTGAGCAGAACATGCCTCAAAGAGGGAACCCACCTGCCTCTGGCTGGTGGTAGGAAGTTGAATTAAGGGAATTGTAGGGAGGGAAAAATGAACCAATGCCTTTTTCTTGCTATCCCACTCTTATCATTTCCATAGTTTCCAGGAGTCAGAGGATAATTTTCCATTTTTTCCTCAGCTGGCCCTGGGTTTTCTGATTTTTTTCAATTCCCTTTCAATCCCCCAAAATGCACTATATTCCATATTTGGTGCTTTTTGCCAATTTATTTTTTGGAAAAAGGAACTATAACATAAAGCTTGACTAATTTGGAAACAGTTGATTCAAATGGTTTATTGTGATGAACAGTTTTGTTTTCCCATCACTATTTATTGCAATATGTTAAACACACTACGAACAAGAGTGACTTTACTGATTCTAGTGTTCAATACTGCTGTTGACCAGATGCAATGCACATTGAATCACAAATATATGAATATGAATCCCAATTTCATTTAGTGGCTTAGATGTCTGAAATACAGAACAGCAGGCTCAATTTCTTTGTGTGTGTGTGTGTGCGCGCGCGCAATTGTCAGGAGTAACACAATGCCAAGTTGGTTCGCCCTCCTAGGGATCCGCCCGCCACAAGAACGCCAGGACAAGGTGAGTAGGATCAGCACACTTTATTTTCTTTTTTTTAAAAACACAATTTTAACAAAATAATTCATAAAACTCCAGAGACGCCAGTCAACCTACTCGCAGCTAAGCCCTTCCCCCTGCCCTTCTGTCCACTCCCGTCCTCCCCTCCCTGGTTACAAACAGGCAGGTACGCTACCCCACCACACAAAACAAAAAAGGGAATCCCCACACACCACACACACACACACACACACACACCTTCACCCTTAGGCCTCACTGCAAACACCCCGTGATCTGGTGTCCCCGCCCATCTGGGCACAGGGAGAGCGAGGACCGCTCTGTTTCACTACCAGGGGGAGGGCTACCACTGCGGGGGAGGCTCCTCACACGCACTCACACACCACACAAGACGAACAAAACGAAAACGAAAGTATAAGGGGGGACGTAGCTCGGCTCGCGCCACGATGCCAGGCCTCGCCTACGTCCCAAACAAAAAAAAAAATAAACTCCAGACAAGACCCCTGCGTCACTCCTGCGGGGGCTGGCGGCTCCGGCGGCGACGCACGTCTTCTTCCCGGTAATAACTTCGCCGGCTCTGCGGGATCGCACTGAGGGAGACACAGTTCAGCAGCCGGTCAGCCTTCCCTCTCCACCTCGTGCCGGTGACTCACGCATTCAGTTGATGTTTCGTGGTGTCACCTCCCTTCTAGCTAGGGGATCCACCTCCCCAGCACGCACTTCCACGGGGTGGGGGGCTCTCTTCGACCCCGGCTGCGTCCGGAACCAGGTGGTGTTTTCTCCCCCTCCCTCAGGGACTTGCCGCTTGAGCCCTTTTCGGTCGCCGCTCTTTCAGAAGCCACCTAAAACACACACACCAACGCCCACTCGGCCCAGCACACCAAAGCAAAAAAAGGAAAAGAAAATTAACCAAACCAAACTCAAATTCCGCTCCGGGTCGCGACTCCCAGAGCTCAAACCAAACAAAAAACGAAAAAAAACAGCAAACCAAATAACAAACTCTGAACTCGGCCGTGCCGGCATGTTCAAAAGAAAAAAAAGAAAATCAAAAACCTAACTCCACACTAAAACTCCGTGTGTTCACCTCCGTCAGCGTCCCTATTGCTGTTCCTACCCACCTGCCTATAATGCCCCGGCATCCTTTACAGCAGATAGGCAACAGGTGCGGAGCATGCACCAGCAGCGAACACCGTCATTAGCCAATCATTCAATCAATTCAGCCCTGCTGCATGCCCAAGCCCCCTCACTCTCCCAGAGAGTGCAGCTCGATCAATTGCCACTGTCAGGAGAAACTCCTGACATAATCAAGAACACTTGCAAGAAGCAGCACATCTTAATGTCACATGGTACGTATAGATAATCTTGTGCGTTTGACTGCTTGAAAAATGCACTTTGACATGTGCAGTGAATAAAATGTATGCTTTGCCTCTCATCTTTTGGCCTTCCCAGAATCCCCTCTAATCATGTCTTCTGGCACCCAGTTAGTGGCAATGTAACCAATGGAGTATTTATGGAGAAACGTGTTCAAAAGTAATCTCCTTTTGTATTTGAAGGATTATAGTTCATTCGGACCAGGTCATAGTTGAGCCTGGACTGCACTTGTATTGTTTCCTCCATAGTCCTTCGCATGTGCCCTGTTCCACATTGTCAGGATGGCTGGGTCCGCTGAGGGAGAGCAGACTGGAAGGGCTCCTGTCTTTAAGCGCTCAGCAAGCTGGTATGGGGTGAAGCTGTGCCTACTGAGGGAGTCTGTTGAGATGGGTTATGAGACAGGGCAGGTAAGGGAAATTTGTTTTTGACCATTTAAACAGTAGACAAGCTTAACAAACTAGAGAAATTCTTTGCTGATGTGGGAACTTCAGTGTTTGATGCAATACCTGTATGGGAGGTTTTAAATGTAATTTCCAGGAGAAATATTCCAGTTGTTCAGAAGGATTTCGAATTTGTCGGGGTTTTATCATAGAAAGGTCTATGTATGTGTGTGGTAATGCTCCTCCCAAGGAGCCAGATTCTTGGTATATTGACTAGATTGGCAGCTCATTAAATTCCATATTGAAAATTCTTGAAATAAAAACTTCTGATTTGTTGGCTCATAATGAACATTCTTGAAGGGGTGTGGTCTTAAACAGACCATTCATGGTCAGCACAGCAAAACAGACAGCACTAGAACCTCCTATTACCAACTGGAAGCACCTAGGAGAAGGACAGAAAAAACATAGGAGCTGAATATCTGGTTATAGTAGAATATATTTGCTGTGGACCATGACACTACTGATATATTTCCAGAGCATCCTCTGCTCCTCACAGTGCCCATCATCATGATTAACAAGCAGAGAAATCACATCACCCCAGTGCAAGAATGACCAACATAATTTCTCTCTTTTTCCCCCTTTCTTGTGATGCTATTCAATGGCGGAAGTATCCAGAGGGTTGTGGAAAAAGTGATAAATGTTTGACTGCACACAGTTGGAAGCTTTTCCCTGCCAATATGAACAAGTTGTTAGTGATCCAAGTTGGTGGCCAGAGATCAAGGAACAGGATTATTGTGTGTGCTCTCACATCATGGGAAACTACTGAGCTGTGTTCTGTCTACCAATTCTGTACCTTAACGTAAACATTTAATACAGACTTGAGGTCACCTGCTAATACTATGTACACTGTTGAATCACCTAGAGAGGGAAATTGCCCCAGTTGGCTCCAATTAAGATATGAGAGATCAGAGCAGAGCTGGACAGAAATGCGCACTGCTCACTGCTCATTACAGTCACCAGCATTTACAGCAGCATTGGGTGTGTGAGGCTGAAGCATGACCTACAAGTACTGTGCTGAACCAAATAAATGGAGCAGCGAGTGTACATGTGACCTTGGCTGGTTATTCTGTTTTGGAGGGTTTAGTCATTCTGTTTTCGCGAAAAATAACTGAACTGTGTACAGACTGCATTCATAAAAATGCTTGTCAGTTAGGAATTACAAGATTTGTACACAGTAAATCAAGACAGGAACTTTGCCCAATGTCTTTAGGGCAGCAAACAGATGGCACTGAACCAATGTGAAACTAAATGAATTCATCATGTTGCTTCGAGCTCAAGTCCACCATCAGAAAGGGCTCTTAGATGAATTAATTAATCTGTGCACCTCTGCTCATCAATTAACTAATAAGCTTTAAGTGCATATCGATGAATAAACACAACTATACTTAACAGTTGGAGGGAAAAATACTTCATCAGTTGTTACACACACATAACTTCCCTGTTGTTTGTACATGAATGTTCTGAATATGGCTACTCCAGGATTAAGATGTGTGAGGGAATAAAGAGATCATAGCAGATTATCCACACTGTTTGAGCAGCATTAGCACAAACAGTAGTTTTACTGTTCAATGTGACCAAATCCGAATGGCTGGATATGGCAGGTTTAGTAAAGACAACTTTTTGGAAATGAAAGCAATTTCTAAAATGCTGCACAGACATTTACTATATGTAATGTGATTTACTGTACTGTAATATTCACACATTTCTCAGAACAGCCTGATGCATCTTTATATGTGCTGGGAAAACGTATTATTGTGTTATGATGGTGATACACATTGTAATATTTCTCCTTTTTCTTTCAGAAGGAGCAAAATCTTCCAAGAAGGAACAGTTTGTAAGTACCATAGTCCTCTCTCAATCATCATCAAAAATTCTAAATTTTATAAAAGATGCTTCAGTAATTACTGGGGTCCTATTTGGCCCCATCTTTCTAAACTGGTGATATGGTTGTAGTGTTGAAATTTAACTATATGACAGTGTCAAGGTAAAATTGTAGTTATGTAAAATTGACATAATTTGATTGTGAAGTAGGTTTTCATTGTTGTTTCAAGTGTTTTAATTTTTTTGGATGAGTTTTTGTTCTAATTTGATAAGCAATCAGGGGTGTTTTTCTGTGCAGTTTGTACTCTCTTCTGGCCTGTCATTGGCCCATTTCTACAGCGTATTGGATCTCACTACTGCTTTGACCTGCTTGGCTCCTTAGTAACCACAATATTGTATTTGAAAACTCAACATCATTTGTTGAATCACACAACATAAACTCAGCATGATAATTAAAACATTTTAAAATTATAACACATATTTATATAAATTTATATAAAATATATTTCTTTGGTACCACTAAGAGACCTCTGTTCCTTACTAAGGGGTAACTCAGAGCGGGAGGACTCTGCTAAGGGATGTTGCAATGAAGCCAAGGTTATTGCATATATAAACTTGTGCATGGATCAACATCAAATTTATCTCACAATACTGGCCCACTTTTCACAGAACAGGTACACCCAAGAATTGTGTAGCATGCAAGAATGAAGATGGTATGCATCAATCATCAAGCAAAAGGTCCTGAAACCACTTCAACTGGCCTTCATTGTGATTTCTTAATATGTGATCAATATGTGATCAACTCATATTGCCCTTACCCCACTATGTGGTTGACCTGTATCCTACTTCAGAATTTCCCTCGGGATTAATAAAGTATCTATCTATCTATCTATCTATCTATCTATCTATCTATCTACTTCACTGGCTCAGCTGATGCCCTTACTGTGTGGTGCACCTGTATCACTACTGCACTAGCCCAGATGATCTTTCCTCACCTCTCATTTGCAGTATGTGTCCCTCATCAATGGTGCATGACTCACCAGCCCAGCACAATTCAGTTATGCTTGGTTTAGCCCAGTGCGTGCCTTGCTCCTCTGCTGATGAACCATTCAATACCAACAATATGAATCTTTCATGAACTTACTAGGGTTGGTGGTCAGTCTATTCTGTGGACAAAAATCACCCTAGTATTTACTTACATAAGGCCCACATCAACCTTACATATCCCTGTGCTTAACAGTCCCATCCACTACGGTGTTTGACCTGCACTGGTAAATTCCTTTTTCCTTTTTAGTTTATTTTTTTACTTCATATCTACAATATTTTTCATGCAGTAAACTTGGTGACTCAAGCTGGAATAACAAATCAACACAATAATACGCCTTATCATGCTTTAATAAGAATATTCAGACAGTCATTTATATCAATTCATCATTGAAGTTGAAAAGTTGTCTCATTACATTTTAACAGCATGAGCGCTTTAAATAGTTCATCTACAGTTCATCATCACAGTGAACAGTGGTCTGGCTTAAAGACATGGTTGCCTAGTCATAATAGGTGCTCTACAGCAGCTGAGGATCCTGGGACATGCATGGATTAAGCAGCAATTGTACTGAGTGTTAGATACAACCCAGCATTTGTCTTCCATGTAGAGATGTGCAGAGATACTTCTCAACTTCTCAACTTTGTTGATGGCAAAAGAGTCTGTAGGGTCTCTGCGGGGTTGATCCATGTAGCCAAAAAGTTTATCTAGAGGGCTTCCATGACAAGCAACAAATTGAAACCATGGTTGCAAAAATCTGTGTGGTAGTTTTTGTGAATGAGACAACACAAATATGTTAACATTTTAATGACATTATTCATAACCCCCTTTCTTCTTAGAATTAGAAATGTCAGATTTTCCAATCAGAAAAGACTCGCCACTCCTTTGTAAAGAAAAGTGAGCAAGATCCTGTGGGGTCTGTTTCCTGCTGTCACTAATGAGCTGTGTCATTTCCCTTCCAGTGGTCGGACCAGCAATAGGAAGAGTCTGATTATGACCTGCAGCTCTTCTCCCACTGTGCCGAGGCCTCTCTCCCCACTTCATGGATACGCAGGTGTGTCCCTGCCACCTGCACTTCCATTGAAAATGTGCTGCACAGATACCTGTCTACATGTCTACTGATACATCCTCTCAAAATGGGGAGACATTGTCAAATAAAATTGATCAAAGAAAGAAATGTTTCATTTATACACATTTGACCATGTCATGACTAGACAAGACACCATGTCCTAAGAGCTACACTATTGGAGCACTGTGGCAAACAAAATCTGTGTAGAAAAGACAGAGAAAGGACTATGCATAATATTTTGGGACACCATGTTGTGAGCTGAAATACTGTCTGAGATTCTCCTATTCCTTGACCACAGTTAGTATAATATAAAACAGCAACATCCATATTACGTGCCTGTTTTGTTAGCTGAAGACATTCATATTTAACATGTCAGCATGCCTATATCAGTTGGTATATCCTCTAATAGGGGCAATATATTGTAATGCAACTAGTTGATAGTAGTTATCAGGTACTTAGTTGCCCATTCCATGTGTATCAAAGAATCCCAAAATATTAAAGCGGTTAACAATGGGTAATTATACAGATAGGTAACTCACAAAGTAACTCTTTGCTGCTTCACGAAAACAAGCATTTCTTTACGTTGAGGTTAAAAACATGCTGGCTGTGTTGAGTGTGAGTAATAGTAACATAAAACATAAAATATGACTAATGTTAACATAAAACTGGTCTTATATTTTATAACTCTCTGTATGTGACCTTGGATAAACACAGCTGAACAGACAAAAAGCAGTTTGCAAATGAGGCAATGGGGGACCCCTGTGTGTGTGTGTGTGTGTGTGTGTGTGTGTGTGTGTGTGTGTGTGTGTGTGTGTGTGTGTGTGAGTGTGTGCAGTGCAGCAGGCTGCATGAGGGAGTGTGTGGGTGTGGTGCACAGCCTCTCCCTTCATGCAGCCGGGACCCCTGCCTAATTTCATGTCGTCTTTTGCATTTTACTTGTTTCTAAACACCTCCATCTCTCCATCATTTTACAGTAAACAGCCCTTTGGACAGCCCCCGCAGTTTTTCTCCTAAAACTGCAACTCACTTTTCTTTCATCCAGCTACGAAGGTGAGAAGGAGATTGAGTCACCTTGTTCCACCTTCATTGTGTCACATACACAGTCTGTCCAGAGTAAACACAATGTGGTCATTTAAATTGTCTGTCAAAATCAGTCCTATGCTTGTCTAATTCCCTCTAAAATATAGTGGAAATTAAGTCCTGCAGTCCCGACAAGAACTCATGCATGTGAACCCTGCCCATCAAAAAAAAAAATTGTGAAATGTGGCCCATGTTGGCCGAATTGAGAGATTAACAAGATATAAAAGGTTCAGACAAGAGAGAAAGAAGGTACATCATTTGTCACCTGTTCAGTCTAAGAGATATGAAAGCATATGCTGAAATAAAGAGTTTGCATCTCGCATTAGAGAGGGCATAAGTGAACCTGCACTGGCATTTTGTGGTTGATTGTATTTTTCAGAACAAAGAAATGATATGGATGGCCTTTTCTTCTCAACATTTAATAGTAAAGATGTGGCTCCAGTAGGAAGTTGAATTTCACCCTAAGCTACAACTTGAGATCGTTTAATTAACAAGGATGGCATTTATCGATTTAAATTACATTAAATGCTCATGAAACAGCACACCTTTTGTGAGGTCTGTGTTCTAAACGTTTTTGTTCATTGCATTCAATCTAACCTAAAAGTTTATTCTCAGTAATTTAAATTGACCTAACTAAATTTAGCTCCGTTTTGTAATTTGAATTTTGTAACACAAGAAAGCTATAATGTGAAACATTTAAGAGAAATCTTTGGGATTACTTGCCACTTAATTATTCAAATTGCCATCCTTGTTAATTAAACAATCTCATGCTGTAGCTTTCGCAATAGCACACAAACTACAGACAATCTGCGGTGTTTCGCGAGCATAATCATTTACTCTATTTACGCGATTGGTGTCAATTATTCTGTGAATTATTTGTTTTATTGTTAATCAAAGAGGATAAAGGGGAACAGGTTGAAAGTAATGATAGATTTAAAGGTAATGTTTCCGCTTCCCCTGTTTCCAGATTACCAGCCGCCACTGGTGTGTATATATTTATACAGTATGTACAATATGTGTATGTTGCACCACCACCTCCCTCTCCTGGTGCCTTTGCCTCTTCCTGCATAGCTATCAGTCTGTCACATTCAAATTCAAGAGGCTCTTTATTGGCAGGACAGACAAGCACTGTATTGCCAAAGCAACAACATGGATAATAAATAAAAGAGTCAAATGGAACCATCCAAACTAAAAAAAAAAAAACTCATACATACAAGCCAAACTGACAAACAGTAAACAGCAAACAACCCCACATATTACATCCAACAGTAAACTATGAATTGATGAATTAATGAATTATTACAAAAAATATATACCCAACAGGAAATTCACAACTGAGACTCTTTTCTGAGTTACAGAATTACAGAATAATAGTGCTCTTTTCTGTATATTGATAACCAGTTGGCTCTGCATTGTTTGTGGTTTTTGTCTGAAATTTCAAAATGTTTTTTGCAGAATTCTACTTCCAGAGTTTTGGTAGAGTGGTTATCCCAATTTGTGTGATCCTGTTTTGTAAAGGAGCCCCAGTCTCACTGCCATAAAGAGCAATTAGCTGAATGGCACATTAGAAAATTTTTAGTCAGATTTTGATTGGTGGGATTAAATTGTAGTGCCTCCTCTTTATAGCATAAAATGCCCTGTATGCTTTCTCCTTTAATGCATTCACTTCCAGTTCAAACTCTCCTGAGGCACTGATAATCAAGTCCTAGGTATGTGTAGCTGAGGGTATGCTCTAGGTCTCAGTCTGTACCCTTGTCTGAAGATATCTGTTAGTTTATTTCCAGTTTTTATACTGCATTATATTTTTTATGTGCATTGATTTTACAATGTGATATACTTTACCCCCTACACCACTTTTCAGCACATTGATTTTATGATGTCATATACTTTTCCCTCTTTTACAGAATTTTTAGAAATAGACCTTCATGCCAAATTGAATCAAGTCCCTTTTTAAAGTCTACAAAGCAGGAAAATATTTTCCTTCCATTTGTTCACTCTGTCCTTCTGGGGTAGTCACCCTCCATCTGTCCGAAAAAGGTGCAAGTCACTCTGTCTTTCTAGGAGTGTCACACATTCCTCTCTGTGCCTCTGGGAAAGTTGCTGTCTAACCCATCCTCTCTGCCTCCCTGTTGTAGGACAGAAGGACGCCGCTGGTCTCTGTCCTCCCTGCCCTCCTCAGGGTATGGTACCAACACACCCAGCTCCACAGTCTCAGTGAGTGAGCTCTCACACCATGGGTAAACACTACTGCCCACTGTTACAGGACCACCTACAGGACTCATTTCCTTGTCCATCTCTTTGGTTTCCCATTTTCACTTCCTTCCTTGCAAATTTATTACACCCTGCAGCGCATGAACACAGCCTGCCTATAGAGCAGTCTCTGTCTGAAGAACCCATGGGTCTTTACTGCTTTATTGCAATGTAAATGTTTCTTTTTAACTCAAAGAATATCACTAGACTAAATGGGTATCTTCATTTCTTTCAGCCTCAGCTGTTTCTTCAATGGCATGAGAAATGGATATGAAGATCACTTGCTCTTTAGATTTCTAAACTGCAGTAATTTTACCAGAGCCAAGGGAGATTCCACTTCATGTGTGTTGTCCTTTGAGGACAAGGTGTCATTGTAGAATGGCATGTTGAAGTAGGTGATGTGGAATATTGTGGGGTTAAAGGTGTCATTTTAGAATTTTGTGGTGTAAAAGGTATCTGTACAATGTTGCATTTTAAAAGGTGTCGGTGTAGAAGGTCATAGCATAAAAGATGTTGGTGTAGATGGTGGTTGTGGGTAAAAGGTGTCAGCATAGAATATCATGGTGTAAAAATTTCTAGTGCAGAATATTGTGGTGTAAGTGTTGGTGCAGATCACATTAGAGTTGATACTGAGTGTCCTGTCCTCTCTTTTTCTAACTCTGTATGTCACAGTCATCAAGTTCATCTCAGGAGAAATTGCACCAGCTGCCCTACCAGCCTACAGCTGATGAGCTGCACTTCCTTACAAAGCACTTCAGCTCTGAGACCATCCCGAATGAGGAGGGACACAGCTCACCCGTCATGCGCCCGCGCTCCCACAGCTTTAGGTCTGCACACACACACACACACACACACACACACACACACACACACACACACTGTCACTCCAAGATACACACACATATTTCTACATGTGAGGTGAGGTTTGTCACAGTGTGCAAGCAATTAATAAAAATTTAAACTCAACTCTAAACTCAGCTGACAGCCAGCGCAAAGAATCTAAAATTAGGGTAACATATGCTCTCCTATGTGTACTCATGAGCAGTCTAGCTGCTGAATATTGTCCTAGTTAAATGTAGGCCAGAGTTTAATTACTTAAACAAGTATATAGGGATATAGTTGGAGATGAGGTAAATGCATGTATTATTTTTTTCTGAGTCCTCAAACGATAAAATGACATGATTTGCATGTATTTAGCTGGTAAAGCTCAATAAAAAAAATCAAACCAAGATTTCTCAAAATAGAGAATGGACCAAAAACACCTGTTGTATCAGTCCAGTTGGAGGAAGGTTTGATACATCCAGTTAAGCATCAGTTAAGCAATTGTGCAGAGCAAAAGGCTTGCTTGGGTCTAACTCTCACCCAGACGTTTGTAAATGAAGTTGTGTGGTGTTAGAATTGAATCTTCAACCCAACTGTTACTCCTACATGCAAACTATAATGGGTCTAACATTTATGCAGTTTTGTTCACTTTAAAGGCTTAAATGTATTTTTTCATACTTTGGGTAACCTTTTGGGAGCTGAGTTAAGCGTGAAAAATAAAGTGAGGGACATCACATAGCTGATATGCACTTGACTCTCTCACTGACCCTATCTGGGCTGCAGTGTTTTCTCAGCAGTATTGACTTATCTTTCTGGATGAATGTTATTAATAATATTAACATAATTAACAATATTAACAATAATATAACATAATATTATATTAATAATATGACAATATTGTCATCGGTAGCAACAAGTGAACTAATGTGATCACTCTCCTTCTTGAAATTATAGACATCAATACTGAACAAAACTCAGTTCATTTTCCACTTGTAATATCACTGGACAAAGAGCTACAAGGATTGCTTGTTTTACTCAGCAGGTCTGCCATAGTTTAAAGCCCTTCAAAGCAGACCTCATACTACCAGTAGTAAAGTTTTCCTCCACAGATTTTTTATAATTAAACTTAGCCTTTTTAATTTCATGTTACACCTCCATAATGCCCTTCTTCCTCTTCATAACATGGCCCTGATAGTAGGCTAGCTTTTTCTCATTTTGAAAGGACTTTATAGTTCTTTTTTTTTTTTTTTTGGGTACATTAACTTAAAGTAACTTTAAAGTAACTTTAAGGAACACTGAGTCTTCACAAAAGTCAGTGTAACTACTGGCAACATCAACCAGTCCATCTGCATCGGAGAAAGTGTCTTTGAATAAGTTGATGGTTCTGTTTGTTACAATATTATATTTTCCATTATTTTCCAGGTCTTTTCCTGGGGCCAAGAAATTATTTTCCATTTTCCCCAATTGGTCTGGGATTTCTGGGACAACCTGTACAGTGCTTTGCTACAATCTCAATTGGAAAAGATGTGCTTCAACAAATAAAATTGGATTGATTCATTCATTGATAATATGAACAACAAATAACATGACATTAGGAGGTGGGCAACACAAACTCTGCTCCCAGTCACTACGCGAGCAGCACCTATTCATTTTTCTCTCATCTCCATCTCTCAAATGTGAAATCCAACAGCACTGTTTTAAAAGCTCAAATGTTAGGTCATTATGATAGCACAACAATCAATGTATGGTAATGTCCCACTTGCCCCATCAGAGAAACATCACAGAAAACATCAGAGAAAGCATACATAATCTTATGGCAGTTCATGTGTGTATCTTCCAAGGGCACCCTAGAGTAATAGAATTCACACACTTTTGGCATATTAACACCCATATAGGACTGCACTGAAGTATCACTATACATACTGGACATAGACTATAGGGCTATACATAACTCTATCAGGCCATTAAAAGCCAAATCTTTTGAGGACCAGGTTGTTGGTCCTTACTTAGACAAGGCCCTCACACGTGTTGGGTGAGGTCCTCACAAATTTAGAAAATATAGAACTACATTCACAGAAATACACACACGCACACGCGCACACACACACACACACACACACACACACACACACACACACACACACACACACACACACACACACACACACACACACACACACATATGCACTCAGAACCAGTCTTGTCAAGATGGTTCTTGTGACTCTTGTGTGTGTGTTACAGCCCTGGCTGGTCAGCAACCTCCTATGACCATGAAATCATCATGATGAACCATTTGTACAATGAGCGGTTCCCCAAAGTAAGTCTAGTGTGTAAAACTATCCTATTCCCCAGTCATCTAAATTATTACCACCAATTAAGCACAAATCACAGCGATGTATAGATCTGACACTATCGTGTGAGAATTCAGTGCGAATATTTAGAACCACAGACAGTGCAGTCCTGTGTGAAATGTTGTGCAGTTATGTGTTGGCAACAAGCCTCAGAGGATGTCATTATTTGCCTTTACCAAACAAGTTGCATTGTTGGACACAAATTTAGTCAGATTATTAAAACTGACCTCAAAATCTTGTAAGCATTTATTGATGCTGTCTGTAACCGAGGAGTTGTTTGCCAGCAACCAAGTACAATGCAAAGGATACTGGTGTCTGCAAGTTGGCTGTCTGCAGGCGATAATTCTGTCAAAAGTGATTGGCTGATGGATTTGGCCCACCATTTACTACATGCCTGTTCAAAAAACAATTTGGGAATATCCACTTTTTCAAGAGGAATCAAAGTTAACCCTGGGAGTAGTTTTATCTGCCATAATGACATACAGTTGAAAATTTTGTGACTAGTTCATATTTTTCAAAGGTAAGCAATCCATGTAATCCAGCACCATCCAAAATGGTTGCTGTAACATAAACAAAAGGTTGAACTTACACAGATGACCAATATGCAACCTCTAAAGGATAGTGCTCCTATGGTGATAGTGCTCCTATGGTTAATTTTAGCAGGATGTAGAGCCAACATTCATGGTGTCCCAGAGTCCCTCATTCTGAGGTATTTGGTGCTTCCCACAGGCCATGGCTCAGATGGAAGAATGCCTCACAGACTTCCTATCCTCATCAGCCCCTGAGAAGGCCATGGCCAGTGGGGTCCTGAACTTCATCCACCATCAGCTGATGGAGCTGTCCAGAGACTGCCTGGATAAATCTCGCAAGGGCCTCATTACTTCCTGCTATTTCTATGACCTGCAGGAGAACCTGGAGAAACTGCTGCAGGATGTCAGTGTGCTGCACCCATATGCCGAGTAATCCTTGCATGTCTACAGGATATAGTCAGCAAAGCATAAAAACACAGTAATGCTGAGATGATGTTTCACTGGCCAGAAGAAGGTGATTGGTCAATTGAGTTAAGATATTCATAAATTGAGGCAGAAGCTTTTAACAAGGTAACCGCTACAGGAATCATTTATAGGTAACTGTTACAGGACATATTTATGGGTAATTGCTGTATGATCCATTTATAGGTAACAATTACACAAGATATATTTATAGGTCACCACATCAGGTGCTGTTTGTAGACATGGTGTTATGTATCTCAAGGGGAATGTTATGGGAATAGTGAACAATATCTCTATAACTGTACATGGGATGTACTGAAGTTTGCCTTAAAGATGATCAAAGGTGATCTCATTGGGCAGATAGAGTATCACAGCATTTTTACATGCTGTCTGTAATAGCATGTTGTCTTGTGGACAGGCTCATAAGAGGTCAGAGGGAGTGGAGATCAATGTCATCACCCAGCTGGTCAGGAAGCTGATGATCATCATCGCTCGACCTGCTCGCTTGCTGGAGTGCCTGGTAAGAGGGGGATGGAGTTTGGGGTAGGAGTAGAGGGAGATGTGATCAGGGAGTATCCAATTCACAACTCATCCCTTATAGGAAAACAAAGGATAAGGAACTATAAAAACTGACAAGACTTTCAGCATAAGGATATAATGTAATTCCATCAATGCTGTGAATGCCAGCCACTTGTAAGTTGCTGTGGATAAAAGCGTCTGCCGAATGAATAAATGTAAATGTAAATTATTCAGGGGATAATCATGAGCAATGCACTGAGCTCCCAAGTGGCTCAGTTTGCTTTGAACACATGTTGAGCTCCATGGCCTTGGTTGAATCCCAGCCATGTAATCAACTGACGATGACTGGGAACCCACAGAAGTGGCTTTTTATGTGGGGGGTATTAGTATTTTGGCAGGGGTTGCTTGTGTTGCTGCGCTCAGGCACAGCCCAGCACTCCTGCATGAGTACAATGGTTGTCATGGTGAGGTGAACATAACATACCCAACTTGTGATTCCAAAATAAGGCTGCATTAAGGGGAAAAAACATTGATTGTTCAGTTAGTGCTTTATTTCAGTGGGATTGCTCTCACCATAAATTGATTTTTCTCTCACATATCAGAAAATACATTTAATGATGACACCAGCCTGTTTGGCCCAGCTGAGCTCATCAGTGTGCCTGCATAGTTTAGAGCAGGTGTTTTCAAAGTTTAACATAGTGCAGCTCCCTTAAAAGACCATGGCAACACCACCCGACGCCGCTAAAATAATATTGTTCTCAGGGCCTATGCCTATCTGAAAATATGAGTGGTGTATAAACACACATAAATCTAGACAACAGCACACTATTTTCATGAGGAAGATGTTTTTCTGTATTAAAATACCATATTGAAGAGGCTGTTCGTGCTTGATGTTGCAAAGTTGAAGCAACCTATTATTGCCTATTATTATTGTATTACACTACAGTGCACTGTTGTTGTTACAATGTATCTTAAAATGACAGTAGGCTGCTCTGAAACAGTGTTAAGCAGCAATGTACCAAATCCCACCCAGACCTCTTCTGGGTGAAAGAATACCACAGTGCATCCATGGGAATAATTAGGGCATACAAAATCTGTCCAGAGAATAATTAAACTTATTAAGACTATTTTCAAATCAGGGAAATTAGGGATTTTTTTCTGCATGCTTGCAATTCAGTCCTGCCTTCCAGGATATGGGGATTGAGAACCTGCAATAATAAAGTAACACTTCTGTTGGGCACTTTCCAGTTCAGCTCCATGTTGGCTACTCAGCACTTTACTAAAATGATACTGGTAAGATAGCCAGCTAAGCTATTGATATGCTGCACGACAATAAAAGATTGGAAAAACAATGATACATGGAATATTTAGGTGGGATCTAGTGGTAGTAGTAAACATTAGTAGTTAACATTAGCTCTATACATGCTAGTTGTAAAACAAAATATACATTATTTTAATTAATTAAAATGAATATTTAAATAATATAAGCGGGAAACACCTGCTTTGTTGAAGACAGCTGGTTAATAGTATACCTTCATATTTTAAGTCTCTGAACACTGTAGTGGTTGGTGACATTTATGGCTCAGGTCACCCTTCCCCTCGAACAACTTTCCTCCCCAGGTAGACACACCCACACATTATCATCCATCCACAATTTATGGATTTAATATAGTAATTTGTTATCACAAATCTCTCAGAATGTCTGCAGAACTGTTTAAGTCAAGGGTTAGGACACAAGGTTCATGATGATTCAGTGGCTGAATTCCTTCTGTTGATTGGGTGGGATTCAGGCCTTGACTGTAGGCTCCTCTCTCCATGTTCTCTTAGGAGTTTGACCCTGAGGAGTTCTACTGCCTCCTGGAGGCCGCAGAGGGCCGTGCTAGAGTGGGCCAGGGCATCAAATCGGACATCCCTCACTACATCATCAACCAGCTGGGTCTCACCAGGGATCCCCTGGAGGGTGGGGGTTAACAGCACCTTTGCAATGGAGCTGATTTCTATATTAATTGTTCAGTGCAGCAGACCATGATTACGGTGCTTTGATCCACAAATCTAATTGCTCCATGTCTACCTTTGCTCTGACAAATAGCCCAAAGAGCATCCTGACCTTGACTGTTTTCCCTTCTGCAGAAATGGCCCAGCTGAGCGGCCTTGACAGCCAAGAGATGGACAGTAGTGTGAAGGTGAGCTCCAGTTGGGGGTGGGGTACAGACAGGCAGAAGGACAACTGTGAGGCTGGCGTGGGTACAGACAGGCAGAAGGACAGCTATGACACTAGTATGGTTATGGAGAGGCATTCTCTCTCTCCCTCTCTCTCTGCTGCCTCTCAGAGTCCCTGTGCCACAGTGCGAGAGACCAGGACCAAGACCCCATGTGAGAAGGACTTTGAGAACATTAAACTGATCAGCAATGGGGCCTATGGGTGAGACAGCCTGGAAGACTGCCCCACAGCAAAGCACAGCACGCACACCTGACTAGAAATGGAGAAACATTAGAAAACAGAGCTTGTAGATATGTGTGTCAATGGTCAGTTGGGTCTGTAATGGAGCACTGTGTCCGTCTCTCTCTGTCTGAAGTGCAGTGCACCTAGTGCGGCATCGGGAGACCCAACAGCGCTTCGCCATGAAGAGAATCAACAAGCAGAACCTGTTCCTAAGGAACCAGATCCAGCAGGCCTTCGTGGAGCGTGACATCCTCACCTTCGCTGAGAACCCCTTCGTGGTCGGCATGTTCTGCTCATTCGACACACCCCGGCACCTCTGCATGGTCATGGAGTATGTCGAAGGTACTGCCCAGTGTGTCTCTGATAACCTACAGGCTAACCTGCCATTTCACAGAAGCAAAGAACTGCAGATGTGCTTGAGTAGTGCTCTGATCTGTATCTCAGAGCAGAGCAGGCGTGATCAGTCATGCTAATGGCTGTATTGTTTTCCTTTTTGAGGAGGGGATTGTGCCACCCTGCTGAAGAACATGGGAGCTCTGCCGGTGGACATGGCACGAATGTACTTCGCTGAAACCGTGCTGGCGCTGGAGTATCTGCACAACTATGGCATTGTGCACAGAGACCTCAAACCTGACAAGTAATGTCCCCTGAGCAATGTGTGTGAGAGTGGAGGAAACCCAAGAATCACTGTTAGTCCCCTGAAAAAATTAACTTAAGTGGCCATTACCCATAAATCAAAAGATATCCTTGCATACTTTATAATACGGGATATAATGTAATTAAACATGTTTAAGACTTTAATTTTTTAATTGATTGTTTATATGAATTTTACTTTTGACTAACAATATTTTATTTTTAAAAATGAAAATACAATAAAAAGGAAATTAACTCCTTTCCAACGGGGTAATGTTGATGTAGTAGACAGTAATGACAACAAAAATAAATGCATAAATAAAATAAAAAGCAATTCTATACAATTTGCATAACTGTTGCAACATAGGGAACAAATATCTTTTCACCAAGCCATTGTTAATCTGAAGGAGTCTGTTTGATTATTCCACCCCAGATTTGTATAAATATTGTTCTAAATGAAGATGTTAGCCTCTCTGGCTATTGGTGACCACATTTCCCCTTCTGTCTGCAGTCTGCTTATCACCTCCATGGGTCACATCAAACTGACAGATTTTGGGCTTTCCAAGATTGGCCTAATGAGCCTCACCACCAACCTGTATGAGGGACACATAGAAGAGAACAGGCGCGAGTTTTTGGACAAACAGGTGCCACTCCCCATTACCAGTACTTCCAATTTGCTTTGTGTCACTCTGTGAGCCAAACCTCTGTGTGCACTGTGTCACTCCCACACTGTCACTCCTTGCACTGTGTCACTCCAGTGCTGTCACCTCCTGGCACTGTGCCACTCCAGTGCTGTCACATTCCTGCTCTGTGTCACTCCAGTGCTGTCACATTCCTGCTCTGTGTTACTCCAGCACTGTCACCTCCCTGCACTGTGTGACTCCACCACTGTGACCTCCCTGACTGTGTCACTCCAGGGCTGTCACCTCTATGCACTGTATGTTCCCAGGTGTACGGCACACCTGAGTACATTGCCCCAGAAGTAATCCTGAGGCAGGGCTATGGCAAGCCGGTGGACTGGTGGGCCATGGGTGTCATCCTGTATGAGTTTCTGGTGGGCTGCGTGCCATTCTTTGGAGATACACCAGAAGAGCTGTTTGGCCAAGTCATCAGTGGTTAGTTTCATAGATATCAGTCTGTTATCAGTGGTTAGACCCATAGATATCAAGTTGTCATCAGCAATTAGTGCCATAGATATCAGGCTGTCATCAGCATTTAGTGCCAGTGATATTATGCTGTCATCAGCAGTTAGAGCCATAGATATCAAGCTGGCTGTCAACGACAGTTAGTACCATAGATGTCAGGGTCTCATCAGCGGTTAGAGCCATAGATATCAGGCTGTCATCTGCGTTTGTGCCAGTGATATCATGCTGTTATCAGCAGATAGTGTCATAAATATCAGGCTGTCATCAGTATTTAGTGCCAGTGATAGTACACTGTCATCAGCAGTTAGAGCCATAGATATTAAGCTGGCTGTCATTGGCAGTTAGTATCATAAATATCAGGGTCTCATCAGCAATTAGTGCCAGTGATATTACGCTGTCATCAGCAGTTAGTACCATAGATATCTGGCTGGCTGTCATCAGTGGTTAATACCATAGATAACGGGCTGTCATCAGCAATTAGTACCATAGATATCAGGCCAATTCAGTGTGTTTTATAGCATCTCTACACCTTTCTTCTCTGTGATCCACAGAAACAGTGACCTGGCCAGAGGACAAAGAAGCCCTGCCCGCAGATGCCCAGGACCTCATCTCCAAACTGCTCCAACAGAGCCCCGTGGACCGGTTAGGAACAGGTCCTGCCCAAAGTCCACCTGTAGGCTGTGTTCAGTTTACTCATAATTTAGAGTGGCTGTGTTTCTAATTGCTCTAATTGTGTGGGTGTGTTTTGCTTGTGCTTGTGTGTATATGTGTGTGTGCGTACGTGTCATGGTGTGTGTGTGTTCATGCGCATGCAGGCAGTGCCGTTGAAGTGAAGCAACACCACTTCTTCAAAGACTTAGACTGGACCAGCCTGCTTCGGCAGAAGGCAGAATTCATTCCACAGCTGGAGTCTGAGGACGACACCAGCTACTTTGACAGTGAGTCCCTTCTGCCTGTCTCCACATTGTCTGATTACCATGCTACTGTGAGCTGAGTGAATCTGCAGCTTTGAGCCCCCATGCACAGACTGTTCTCTCCTCTGTGTCCAGCTCGGTCAGACAGATATCAGCACGTTGACTCAGACGGGGAGCATGCATACGATGATGACTGTATTGAGGTGCGTCAGTTCTCCTCCTGCTCGCCCCGATTCAGCAAGGTGAGAGAAACACACTTTGACTTTCCCTGTTCCCACAAAAAGTTCTGCAGACTAATAAGTCTGCTTTTCATTTTTATC
Organism: Megalops atlanticus; assembly: GCA_019176425.1. Taxonomy (NCBI): domain Eukaryota; kingdom Metazoa; phylum Chordata; class Actinopteri; order Elopiformes; family Megalopidae; genus Megalops; species Megalops atlanticus. The sequence goes on from CM032896.1 coordinate 25,567,281, forward strand.
TTAGGGACATGTCTTTGTCACTGTCCGCTTACGGCATGTAAAATGTGGGTATATGCTTACCAATGTTACTTCAATGTGCGTATTTTATAATGGTTTTCCAGTCCAAATCCATCATACTCTTCTTCAGAACACCCTGTTCTGATGCCCTGTGAAGGTATACAGCAGCATGGAACGTCTGTCCCTCCATGATGAAAAAAGCATGCTGCCTTCACTGACACACAGTCTGAGCGAGGAACTACCCCACTCACATGTTATTGAAAGAGAGGACAGCAGCAGCCCAAAGAAGGGGCCCATGGCAGAGGGTACGACCCCAGGCCCGCTGGGCACCATGAACAGCCCACTGAGCAGAGCCTGTGAGTCCCATTTACTTCCCTCCACTGTTGGACATGCAGCCTCCTTTACATACAAGTTCTGTCTCTGCGTACAGAGGATGGCTATGCCCTCCGCTTGCTTGTTTCTGAAGCACAGTACAAATATGATTGACAACAAAGATAATTCACACCTATACTACATTCCTGTAATTTAAGTCGGCATCTATCATCAATGTTTCACCTACTGTAATTACAGTAAGATGATTTGATTTATGATATGGTCAATCACTGTGGCTCTAATTTCATTCCATACAGTGCTGTGCCTCCTTGATCACGACCATGACCTCTGCCTCAGCCACAACCCTGACCTCATCCATGACCATGCCTTTCAATATCATTATCATATCAGTCATATCATTTCAATATCAACATCATAATTCCCATAAAATACTTTTTTTTGAAATATGTTTTTAGTATTTGTTCTGTATGGTAAATGTCACATATTGCTGAAAAATAAATTGATTCCCTAATGTGCTGCATATTGCAGAAATATTAATCTAGTTATTGATGTCCAAGAAAGTAGAAATGTAAACTGATCCACTCATATCTGAGAAAACTTTTTTCAAAATGTTCCCAAATATGCAATTTCTAACTATCTAATAATGCCATTTCATATACAGATGATTGCTAGAATTATCATTTGTTTTTTGCCTGGTTTATTATTTTCTGTCAGCTGATTTTGTGATGAGACATTTTAGTGGCAAATTAAGGAGTTTGCTACTGCTGCATGAGTGAAGTAAAAACTAAATATAAAGCAGTCCTGATATTAAGGCGCCTCACCTTTCACCTTTCAAGCGGAGATTTTTTTTTTCTTCCATAAAACCAAAAAAGTTAATTGTTCTGATCACCCAAATAAAAATAAGTGGCACTTTTGGTCTACAACGCTGCCATTCCACGTATGGAAATTACACTAGCTAAAACTTTGCACTGAAAGTCACACTGAATGAATATTATTTTTATTAACAACTTACCCAGTTTACATTGTATTGACTAATTTGAAATACATTTAGAAAACTGCGCAAGGGAGTTGCCATTGAAGTTTAGCAGAAGAATTAGCGCAGGTGGTACAGATATTTACATTGCCTGCCTGGTATTGTGCAGGTGTAGAGGCTGCAGGTGTTAAGGTGGGTGTGGACTGTCTCCTTGGTTGTATTGGGATGTGCTGTTTACTGATGTCATCCTCTCTGACCCAACAGCTAGCAGCAGTGCAGAGGGGGCTGAAAGCTCTGCCCCGAGAACCATCAGTGCCCTTGCAGCCCGCCGCAAACGCACCTCCCGACCACTTAGCAGGATTGTTAAGCCGGCCTCCACCTACTCGCTCTTGTTCCCTGCAGGTTCAGGTAAAGGCATGCACCTGTATGCATTGACATAGCGTATGGGTCTCTGATCTGAGCCCTGTCCTCTCTGTAACACTTTCCCCTGCTGACTCAGGCCTCATACTGGCTCCGTTTCTAACAGTATTATATGCCAGCTCCCCTCTGGACAGCCCCGTGTCCCCCCTCTCCTTTTCATTTGACCCCTTGTTATGGGACTCCTCCCCAAAGCGGGAACCGGCCCCAGCCATTGTCATCCAGCGCACAGGCATGAAGTATGGCTTCACGCTGCGTGGCATCCGGGTCTTCATAGGGAACACTGATGTCTACAGCTTGCAGCACATGGTTTGGGTGAGCTTTATCTGATGCTATATTCATACCCTAACCATCGTCTGTTTAATATGCTACAAAATATGCTACACATCCTTCTCAAACTAAAACTGTTGACTTATGTTGCCCCTGTAGTTTTTACTTATATATTTTTTTTTCATATTGAGCCTACCCATGGTTTTAATTGATGAGGAAGGTCATGAGGAAGATCATTGTTCTGCAAACCTGCCCCCCCTTAGTATGTTTGCTAGTATGCTTGAAGAATGTGGTCTTTCTTCTCGGTCAGCATGTGGAGGAGGGGGGCCCAGCACATAGAGCAGGGCTAAGAGAAGGAGACCTTCTAACCCACGTCAACAATGAGCCCGTGCATGGATTGCTGCACACTGAGGTGCTGGAGCTCATCCTCAAGGTATAACACACACGCACTAACACATGCACACACACACTAACACATGCACATGCACATACACACTTCTCACACTTTCTAACACATACACAAACACACACCTGCTAACACACACACACACACACAGACAAACATGCACATTTACACGCACACATGCAATCACAGGCACATACAAACACATGCACAGGTGCATGTACAAGCACACACATTCATAAACACACACTCTTTGTGGCCTGTGTTAAACCTCCGTCCTGCCCTTCTCCACAATGCTATTAGAGTGGCAGCAGAGTCTCAATCTCGGCCACACCCTTGGAAAACACCTCCATCCAGGTGGGCCCCCCCCGCAGGTCCGTCTGGAAGTCCAGGATGGCTCACCGCAGTAGGAGGACCAAAGCCAAAGAGTGCCAGGAGAGGTGAGACATCAGACAGCAAGGAACATTCTGCTTAGGTTGCATTATAGAATTCATTCTGAAGATTTGTTCAAATGACTTATTCATGATTTAAAATGATTTATGCTCTGCATAAATGTTGCTTGACGTAATGTTTAATATCCTAGAAAGGAATGTGAGCTGAGGGAAATGGGTAACTTTTCTATGTTTGTCTCTGTCTATTGCATTTGTTATTCTGTGTTCACTTTAAATCTGTTGTTGTGGTGTTCAGTGTGTTTGTCCTGATCCACAGTTTTTAGTGTGTTTTTCCTAATGCTCCAGTGTTCAGTGTGTTTATGTCAGGGTTTCAGAGACTGCTACCAGAAACAACCAGCAGGTGTCCTCGTGACAGCCTGTCTGTCCCTTTTGCCTGCTGCTTCTCTGAGATTCCACCAGGGGTCCCATCTTCCTCTTTGTGCCTTAACCAATCTAGTTAATCAGTCCCACCCGTGTCTTCTTAGTTTGATCATGTGTTTTTGTGCCCTATATAAGCCCTGCCTGTTGCCTTTGTTCTCTGCTCAGTCTTGAGCTACCTTGCCTTGTGTATGCCCGTGTACACAAAGCTTGGTGTTTTTTGAGCCTCAAGTAAAGGTACTGTGTTTCTATCTGGGTTGTTCTCTGCAAGTAGACTCCTTCTGCTCACCTGTTACAGTTTATCCTGTTGCTCCAGTGTTCAGTTTGTCACTGTTTGTTTGCAGTAAAAAGAGAAGCTCCCTGTTCCACAGAATCAGCAAGCAAAGCAGACGCTGCTTGTCCTCGCTCGCCCGCTCTCCGTCACCTGGCAAGAGTGTTCTCACACCCCCCATGCACACACAGGGGCACAGCCCTGGCCCAGACTACACCCACTCTGGTACACCCCAGCAGCTTGTATAACGTGGGTCTTATTGTTTCAAAAAGAGTGTGTATTGGTGTATGGCTGGGGCTGGGGACAGAGAGTAGTGTGATGGTCTCATATGAGCTTCAATTACCTGCTGTCTGTTTTCTGTTCGGTTTTTACCTAGTTGGCAGGAATGTGTCCCAGGGCAGCTCTCCCAGTTCCAGTGCACCAACCTCCCCAGTTACCTCCAGCCATACTCGACCCAGCTCCCAGCATGGCCTTCTGAGCCTGTACCATTCGCCCTGGCAGAAACTTGTGAAAAACATACCCCTGTCCCCACTGGTCCGCACCCCCTCACCCATACCCCAGAACACCTCTCCTCCTCATTCACCCTCCCTCGCACCCAGCCATGCCCTGTAAGGTTCTGTACCTGTGAAGATGCACCCTTTTCCACCACTGGCACACTAGACTTCTTGCCCTAAGGTTGCAAAACTGCCCCATTCCCCACTGCGACAAAGCACATGAGAAGTTGATCATTGGTGCTCCTCCCTTTCATCTCCAGCAGTCAGAAAACTGCCCCCTGCCTCCCACTTGCACAGTCTATAGTAACACTCCTCCCCTCCCCAGTTTGCATCACCCCAGGCCTAGGAGCAGCAGTCTGTGAAGAATATGTTGAAGGACAAGCTGCCAGACATAAAAACAGGAATCGTTGAAGACACATGATGCCATTCACAGAGCAAAGGCCTCTAACAACTGGACCAGAGTTTGGAAGAGAGGCTGCTCAGCCCTCCAAGATTTTGCATGTTTGACCCTGGCATGCATCATTATATGACAATGATCCATTTAAATTACACTGGTTACAGAAACAAATTGTGGGTGTCCCCAGAAACTGATATTTGTGTGGCAACCTGACACAGCTGTAACATTTGTTCAATGCTGTGAGGAAAAACATTTGGTTGAGTATATGGTGAGGAGCAGTCAGGTCTTAAGTTTGAGAGTGTTGAGAGTTTGTAAGACTGTGTTAGACTGTAAGTCACTTTTTTTATTTGTTCAGTTTTGAATTTATGCTACTTCTGTTCAGGGTTCAGATGTTACATATCGCACAAATATGTGGAAGCAGCTGGGAAAGCTTTCAGTCCGTAATAAATGCCAAATATAAGTACACAGCTGCTCCTGACTGCACTCAATGGTTCTGTGGACACTGTAAAGGATGCATTTATTCAGACGCTCCTGCTTAGTTTGTGCTTGCCTAGTGAGTGTAAAAATGTTTTCCTGACCAAACCTGCTGTAGCATGGTGTAAAGCTGAACTGGAAGTTGCTTAGGGTATGTCGCAAATGCTAACAAAATCTATTGGTGTGAGGGAGAGGTGAAAATGATGGAACAGGAAGATCTATTGGTGTCAGCCAGAGGTGAAGAATGATGGAGCAGCATTTGCTAAGGGAGGTGAAGCCTTCGGTTCATCACAGATTCAAGCTGTGAACAGTGTGTAAAGCTATTTCCTGTTATATAGAGAACACCAATCTTAATTTTACATTACAGGTTCCCTTTATTTAGCTATAAGAGTTGTGTAAATGTCCTGATTGCAGGACTACATTGCTGTGAGTGATTGAGTATCCATACCTCAGTGATGAGTCAACCAATGAAATAACAGAAGTTTGATTCCTCACCTTTCTGTGTTGTGGTATATTTGAAATAGTATATATACAGATAAATGAAAAAAACTTTTGGGAATGACACAGTAAATACTAAGTGTAAGGAATGTTAGTCTTCCTCACATGGGGCACCAATTATATAGGGGATGTTAGTCTTCCTCACACAGGGAACCAATTATGTAGGGGACAATGCCAACGATTACAGGAGGGTACCACTTACGTGTAAGGAATATCCTTACCAATTATGAGGTACCAATTACGTTGGTGATAATTAAATTAAACACATGGAGGCGTCATACAGAATATGGCGTCTACCAAAGTGGTTAAAATAAAATCAGTCTCAATTTCGTTTCGTATACCAGTCTCATAAAATATACTAAACTATTAATTTGGAACCTCAATAAGTAAATTAATAATCATAATCAAAATTACCACATCAATAGTAGGGGAGTAAGAAAATATCGATACACTTGAGTGTACGATAGTATGTTTTGTGATACTGTATCGATTCTCAAAAACACTGTATCGATTTTTAATTAATAGTTTACATGCAGAGATTCGTGGCAGACAGTTGTTCATTTTGCATGGGTTAAAGATCTCCGGCCCCAAGCCGGAAATCCGGCGTGCAGAGATTTTAGATCAGGCAATAAATTATTACTAGCGTATACGGGCTCTGATATTACCAGACCGGAACACAATTTTATTAAAAACAGTCACTGACGTGGTGTTTTTTCGGATGAGATTTAACAAATGGTAGCCTGTTTAGGGGACGTACTGGCACGAGAGCACTGTTCTTATCCAATCGGCAACTAGTTTCAACTTTCTGTGAGGCGGTGCCAGGAAGTATTTGCTTGCGGGGACTGTCTCAGTTGAGTACTGCACAATAGGCTATCATGCATTCAAATAGATGGAGCATGGAAACGAAACGTGTGAAGGTTGGCGCAGACACAAGCACAATAGAACGGGGGTAAAAAATAAATGGTTAGATGAAAACGGTAATGACGGACAAACGTTTGGCGTATATTGCAGTGGCGGTGGGTGAGCTGGAAACAAGGGAAGCCCGAACATTACCCTTAAATCTATCATTACTTTCAACCTGTTCCCCTTTATCCTCCTTGATTAACAATAAAACAAACAATTCACGGAATAATTGACACCAATCGCGTGGTTAGAATAAGGCCAGGGGCCCGGGGCCACACCAGATGCGTCGCGTGTGCGTGACGGCTACGTCGCTGAACTGCTGCGGCTCGCATGCGTGTGTTTGTCCACACCACCAGTGTTGCTGCTGCGGCGCTGCTACTGCCAGCCCTATCTTTCTACATTGAGTTTGCCGTTGATAATGGCCATCAGTAACAGAATGTTTGATTTAGTTTCATTATTAATTTAATTTATATTTAGTTTAGACAGACAAAGGTTAAGAAGCATGTGCTCAATTGTAAATAATAATAATAAAAATAAATAAATAAAAAATATACAGCAATCCCTCTTCACTTGGCCTGGCTCAGTTTAAAAGCCATTTCCAGGGGGGGTTTCGGGGTTCTGTTCTACAAGTTTCCAGGGGAGGGCTTATCGAGAAGTATCGCGGGACCTTAATTTACATTACAGGCGCCAAACCAAATCGAAAACTGTATAAGCAGATGTTCTGGGTTCAGTCTCTGTTGAATCAGAAGTGCTGTGCGTTTGTCTTGCCACTATATCTTTCTTCAAGTTCGAAGAAAATAGACTGCCTAGGACAACTTGTTATTATCTATTTATTTTCTTCTTTGTTGGTTTTTAGTGCGAGTTATAGACAGAAGGAAAGCCATCGCGCTTTATCTTTTGCTCCGAATGCTCCGGAGGAGAAACCGGCGAAGAATGTGGGTTCACCCAATAAACCAGAGAAGGAGGCAACGTGGAGCTTTTCACCATCTTGCTGCTGAACTGCGTCTTGATAAGGACAAACACCTGAAGTATTTCAGAATGAGCGCTGAGCAAATGGATCATCTTTTGTCCTTGACTATACAGTAGCCTACACATGTAGCCTCCACTTTCCCCTTTAATAACATGCAGTAGGCGATTTGAGGGGGGATGCTATCCCCCTTGTTAGCAAAATGACCAAAATGCATCCCTCTTGTTAACCTGCCATCCCCCCCTCTCCATCCCCTAGTTAGTAGCAGAGAGTGATGAGTGCATCTGCCATCCCCCCTGTTAAAAATGAACAAATCACAATAGCATGCTATTGCTAAAATGGTTAAAAAGTAATATTTTTATTTTTTTCATGTCTGTGACATATAGCCTAGACTTTGAAACTACAGTGAAAGGTGTCAGTTGTGTAATGTTGCTGGTATGATGTCAATATGACTATCAACAGATTGTTTTCACTGTCTGTTTTGCTGAGAACCGCGCGCGTCACACGGAAAAAATAGGCTCCACGCCGAATCTCTAGATGAGGCGCCGCTGCCACGAGGCTCAGGCCGCGCCTGAGCCACGCTGCTCATGCGGGCTGTGTGGCTGCTCTAATCCGTTAACACGGGTGCCAAAATGAAAATCGAGACGTTCCGCGACCATCACGCACACGCGACGCATCTGGTGTGGCCCTGGCCTAATTGTCTGTAGTTTTTGTGCTTGCGAAAGCTACAACGTGAGATTGTTTAATTAACAAGGATGGCATTTATCAATTTAAATTACGTTAAATGCTCATGACACTTCACAGTTTTTGTGAGGTCTGTGTTCTAAACGTTATTGTTCATTGCACTCAACCTAACCTAAAAGTTTATTCTCGGTAATTTAAATTGATTCAACTAAATTTAGCTCCGTTTTGAAATTTGAATTTTGTAACATAAGAAAGTTATAACGTGAAACATTTAAGAGAAAGCTTTGGGATTACTTGCCACTTAATTATTCAAATTGCCATCCTTGTTCATATAGATTACATTCATATAGAATACATTTATTTATGAGTAAAGCATGTGTATGTATTTACACTTATATGTAGGTTTGAGCTAATGTCTTGTGCTAGTGTGTGTGAGCGCGCCATAGAGTACTGAGGAGGGTACGTCATCGCTGGCTCTTCGCTGGTGTCGGAAGTAAATTCCCTATGGGAAATTACAATGGGCTTTGCACACTATCCATCTTTACTCAAGTTTGGATTCATTTCAGGAGCTGGAAATTTCCTGAATTAACCTGTTCGGTGTGAGGATATATTTGGACTCATCAAATGTTTTGATATTTTCCGAAAATGTTAAGATTTAAGACTTGTCCACTTTTCGAACGACATATCCCATAGAGCAATGCGGGGGAAACGTCCTGACAAATCAGATGCCACCATCTCATCCAGGCATTCTGGGATCTTCGGTTTAGAAAACAGTTGGCTCTGAGAAAATCCAGCTAGGTTTGCTAGTGGAAGACACAGTAGCAAGGACGACAACAGTTGGTAGTTAGCTAGCTAAAAAACAATGGTAATTGTTATAAAATGGTTCAGTGCTTTGTCCCAGACTGCAGCCACCGTACATATATTAACAACTGCAAATTTTTCAGGTTTCCAAAATGCCCCACGGCATAGTTTTACATTATGGAAACTGTGAAGGTTATCTCTGTTAGCACGTCATCAGAGAGACGTCTATCAAATGTAGCTAACTGAATGTGCATTTTCACTCAAGTCGAGTGCCCAAATCTACACGTGTAAGCAGAATTATCTTTTTGCTTAAACATCAAGGTGTTTCTGACTCTGTAGATATGTCTCAAAGGCTTTGGGCGTTTTTTCATCATTCAAAATCATGGGCTGACAATCAGTCCACTTAGCAAGCTTGATGGGTGATGATGTGGTAACCTGACTTTGCTATGCTGCCTAATCTATGTGGCCTGCACTCACCGACACCCTGTAGTCTTATCCCTCATGCTCGCTATTATGGGTAGGGATGCACCTTAGCTTAGACACCACACTTCCAGTACCACACCTCATGCACTGGGGGGCAGGGTGGAGTTTGCCTCCAGGGAAAAGGGATAAAAGGGCAGTGGTGTCAAAGGGCAAGGGGGTGGAGTCCCAAGGAGAAGCTGAGAAGGAGTGCTTGTGTGCAACTCCTCAAGTTGTTTGACCGGTTTGTTTTTGTTTGTCACATTAAGTAAAACTACCGGCTAAATGACCTTAGCCCATTTTAATAAAAATTAAAAAAAAAAAACTGAAGGAACCACAACAAGGAGCGAGGGCTGGCCGACTCTGCCGTCACCCCAAGGAGCGGGCCCGGTGTTTGCCCGGGTGGAGGTAAGCTCACCTGTTCCCCTCAGTGCTACACCCTCAACATTAGATTCGTACATACTGACGTCCACGTTAAAGCACACATTAACTTAGGTTACAACCGAAGCTCAGGCAGGGCGGTTACCGAATCCCCTAGACCAGCGCTTCTCAAAGTCCGGACTCCGGTCCGGATCCGGACCCGGAGGTAATTCGATCCCGACCCGCCTCCACTTCGTATTTCAAGTGCACTAATTTTGTATGTGATGGATTAAATGTGTGCATTTCCTACTTTAAAGAACGCATGTTAAACTTGTAAACCATTCATTTCGTTTTGTTATCTCTTTTTGGAGATAATTAAAGTATTCCTGGTCCGAAATGAAGGCGAAGGCGAGTTATTTAAAGTTCAGTGGCGGCTGGTGAGCTGTCAACAGGGGAGGCTGAAACATTACCTTTAAATCTATCATTACTTTCAACCTATTCCCCTTTATCCTCCTTGATTAACAGTAATACAAATAATTCACAGAATAATTGACACCAATCGCGTAGCCTAAATAGAGTAAATGATTATGCTCGCGAAACAGCGCAGATTGTCTGTAGTTTGTGTGCTATTGCGAAAGCTACAGCATGAGATTGTTTAATTAACAAGGATGGCAATTTGAATAATTAAGTGGCAAGTAATCCCAAAGCTTCCTCTTAAATGTTTCACATTATAGCTTTCTTGTGTTACAAAATTCATATTACAAAACGGAGCTAAATTTAGTTAGATCGATGTAAATTACCGAGAATAAACTTTTAGGTTAGGTTGAGTGAACAATGAACAATAACGTTTAGAACACAGACCTCACAAAAGCTGTGATGTGTTCAACGTAGCCTAATTTAAATCGATAAATGCCATCCTTGTTAATTAAACAATCTCATGCTGTAGCTTTCGCAATAGCACACAAACTACAGACAATCTGCGCTGTTTCGCGAGCATAATCATTTACTCTACTTAGGCGATTGGTGTCAATTATTCTGTGAATTATTTGTATTATTGTTAATCAAGGAGGATAAAGGGGAACAGGTTGAAAGTAATGATAGATTTAAAGGTAATGTTTCAGCCTCCCCTGTTTTCAGCTCACCAACCGCCACTGTTAAAGTTTTCCTGTGTGACATTGTTGCCATGACATCCAGTGAGCTTATGACGCTTGACGTAATCGGGCGGGCAATCGGGCGACACTTCACCGCGGTGTGTGAGCGTTCGGATGGGTGAGGATGTCAGTTTCCAGAAAAAGAAAAGTTGACCAAGAAAATAGAGTTTTCAAAGATGACTGGACAGAGAAGTATGCGTTCATTTTGCCCCAATCCAGCACGAAGCCGTTCTGTTTGATTTGTAACGAGACAGTTGGAGTTGTGAAGAGTGGACATGTCAAATGCCACTATGAAACAAAACACATACATTTTGAACAGCAATATCCAGGTGAGGACAACAAAACTACGACAGCTAAAGTCTTCGTATGAATCAACAAATAAGTTGCTTGTGAGAGCTCTGACACAGCAAGAGAGAGCTACAGAAGCCTCTTTCCGAGTGGCCTGGGTACTAGGCAAAAACAAGAAGCCCTTCTCTGATGCAGAGTTAGTTAAGGAGTGTTTAGTGGAGATAGCAGAAGCTTTGTTTGAGGGAAAGGAGAGACAGGAGATGTCAGAGAAATTAAAGAAAATTCCACTATCCAACGACACCTCAACCAGGAGGACAGAGATACTTGCCAATGACTTAGTCAAGCAGTTAACTGATGATATCAAAGATGCACCCTGCCTTTCACTTGCGGTGGATGAGTCAACAGATGGCACAGACCAAGCCCAGCTATGTGTGTTTGTCAGATGCTTCAGCAAGGCAAAGGGGACATTCTGTGAAGACTTACTGGGCCTTACTCCACTCTGTCACACTAGAGGAGAGGACATCTATGAAGCTATCATGCAGATACTTTATGAAAGGGGAATTGATGTTAAGAATATTGTGTCCGTCGCTACTGATGGTGCTCCAGCCATGATAGGGAAGGAGAAGGGAGCTGTCCAACGTCTGAAAGAGGAGCACTCAAACCTGCTGACATACCACTGTATAATACACCAGTCCGTGCTGTGTGCTAGCCTTGGAAAAGAATATTCAGACGTCATGGAAACTACTATGAAGCTTGTGAACTACCTGAGAGCATCCTCTGCCCTTCAGCACCGTCTACTGCGAGCATTCCTGACTGAGGTATTAATTTTACTTTTTACTTCTACTGTGTTTTAGTGTGGGTGGGTCAATGGGGGATTATTAAGTGGTGACCACACACACAGACTGCACACATAAAAAATATTGCTTCAGAGCCAAATCATTTAAATCTTTAACAGTTTTAATTAATTGGAAACTAAGGCATAAGTTAATACTCATACAATAGGGAAAATGCTGAATATCTCCCCACTGTAAACACCTGACTGATGATAGGTCAGCCCTTATTTCACAAATATATTTCTCATGTATATAATCATTTTCAATTGTGAATAAATGTAGGAGAAAATCTAATTATATGCATTTGGAAGTATTAACAGTTTTCATCAAAATGTACTTACAACAGACTTTAACCATTTACATTTACAGCATTTACAAGGTGTTTGTGTTCACTTTATGAATATTTTGTGGAACACAAAAAGATCATGTATTTATTTTTATCTTTTTTCTTCTTTCTCTTACCAGGTAAATGCTGCTTATGATGACTTACTTCTCCATAACAATGTGAGGTGGCTGAGTAAGGGAAGGGTCCTGGAGAGGTTTTGGACCATCAGGATAGATTTGGAGATGTTTTTGTCCCAGCAGAAGAATGTCAAAGCCAGGCATTACTTGGATTTCCTGAGGAATGATGACAGCATGGAGCTTGTGGCCTTTTTAGTGGACATAACATCTCATCTAAACGAACTCAATCTGAAGCTCCAGGGCCAAGGCAACACAGTGTGTGATCTGATGGCAGCAGTACGCTCCTTTGAAAGGCGGCTGGAGATCTTTAAGAGTGACATCACAGGGCCACATATCCACTTTCCAACTCTTCTCCAGCAGACTAATGGCAATCACCATCATCACCATCTTTCCTTTTTGGAGAAGCTAGCTGAAAATTTCAGGGAGCACTTTGAGGGCTTCAATGTAGGCAGACAAGTGCTGCTCTGCATTACATCTCCATTCCTGGTCAAGAATGTTGAGGAGTTTTCAAAAGAAACCAAGAGCATCTCTGCAGACTGGGCAAGCATGGCATCGCTGCAGACTGAACTCATTGACTTGCAGGAAAATGTGGCTTTGCGGGAAGTGGACTGTGACACTGTTACCTTTTGGACTAAAATGGTCACAGCTGAAAATTTTCCCAACCTACAGAAAGTAGCCATCTGTGTTCTTACCATGTTTGGTTCGACCTATCGGTGTGAGTCTGCATTCTCAGCAATGAATGTTGTGAAGAACTCATACCGCAGCAGCTTGACTAATGAACATTTAGGCCAGTGTCTCCGTCTAGCAACCACACCTTTTGTGCCACGGTTTAGGCAGCTGAGGAAAGACGGACAGTGCCATTTCTCACATTAGGCTGCTCTGTATTTTGCGCCATGTTACTTTTGGCTGCTCTGTATTTTGCGCCATGTTACTTTTGGCCTACTTCTCGTTGTGTTTTATGTTCATAAAAAAATGCTAAGACACTTTAATTAATTGTTTTGCCACTTTTGCACTTGTTATGAATGTATTTTGAATGCAAAAGACACTTTTGCAGAATCCCTGCCCTAGACCAACGGAGTGCAGGTTAGTAAGAGTCCATCTAGGCCTGTGTACTTTCTGCCCTTGGGTCTTGGGTTGTAACATTCGCCCTGGCCAAACCAGTGATATGGCCCTCAAAACAACTGAATTCCTACACATACCCTGGTTTTCGACCTGCTGAAAACTTTGGGTCTCATCCTTAAAGAAGAGGAGAATATGGTTAAGAGACACCATTGCTGCTAACGATGAACTTGCTATTGCTGATAGTGATGACTGCTAAAGACGGGCTTGCAAGTTAGCTGCTATAGCGATAGCTGATAGTGATGATTAGCCACACACCAGCTAGCAAGCCCGGAGAGCGGGAATGAGAAAGCTCTGTGGTTTCATGGGACGTGTAGTTTTTAGCCCATGGTTGTACTAACATATAAGCTAAAAAATTAAATTATGTAAAATTTAGCTTGGAACAATTAAAATGAACAATATGTCGCAGGTTGGGATCACAATGTATAATCCGGAAATCGATGGTAAGCCATAAATCACTAGAAGTACTTTAAAAGTGTGTTTTAAAAAAAGTCTTTGAGTAAAATGAATGGAGAATTTCACCCACCTCGGTACTCTAATTGTTTTCAATGCGATATCAGTGAACTCCTGGCTTGCTTGACCGAGGTAGCAACAGTAACTAAGAGGGGCGGGACTTAGCGATAGGTCAGTTTGACTCCGAACAGCATCTTTATGATGAATGTTATGATACAGTTTAACTGTCATGTTGTACAGTTCACTGTGCTCAGAAACTAAAAGCAATATATGTAACACTATATACTGTAAACCTTCCAATAATAGCCGAGTCTCCAATAAACGCAGGCCTCTTGTAATCGCTGGTATGCGCGACCCTTTCAGTGAGCCTGCCTCAAATAAAAGCCGGGGAAAATTATATGGTGGCAAATCACCTGAAGCCAGCTAATGTTATTCTGGAGCCCACCCAGCATGCTTTGTACTGGGGTTAATAAAGTACCGTTTTGTTGTGTTTTTCTTACAAGTTTTCTTAGAAGTTTCTAGATTAACTGCAGTAATGTTAGAAAACAATCTGTTAGACAATTGCCTGTTACTGGTGTGAATTACAACACATTACATGTTCAGAATTATAGTAACCATCAACCGGAACCATAGGGTTGAGGGTTGAGTCACTAATGCACCATTAGAGAGGGAGCTTATGCAGTGTGCTGAAAAAGTGTAATTTTGTTGCACAATCCTCAGTAAAGGATACAACCGATTAAACTGTTCTTAAGTGAAGCCATGTGTACCCCATGCAACAATATTTATTTTTTGTGACAATAAAATGAAAGAGCACTGGGTTAAAATGCTTACAGTAGTCCTATTTAATTTTTCGTGGCTAAAAAATGAAATAACACAAACAAATAATTTTTTACATTAGGTGAAATGAGGTTTTAGTGAATTCAATTTGCCTTATGCATGTTCATCTCTTCATGAATTAAACATAAACGAACAAAACAAGCTGTCTTTCGGATCACGGTAGCCTACATTCACAGTGATACTGTTATTCTTACAGACTGTACTCTCCCATCATAGGTTGCAATGACAATGTTTAACTTACTTTATTAGTGATTCCTGTTTGAGTTGCTACCAAAAAGCGTTGTATAATGTTTGTTAATTAGGCTACTTGGGGAAAAAACATGGTGAATTTTCCTGGTCAGTTTAGCTACCAATAACTAGGTGAAATAAACGCAGGTCTCTTATTATCGCCGAGTCTCCAATAAATGCCGGTAAAGTTAAGTAATTAAAGCAAATAAACTCCTTTGCGTTTATTGGAAAATTTATGGTATGTTGCACGCGTTTGAATGGATGGGTGGCTAGCCACTTGGAAGTACAATAAGTTCTTGCTGCTTATTGCTACTTCCGCTGCTTCACCGGAAGTTCCACCCATAATCGTTTCCACAGTAGCGCCCCCAGGAATAAGGTGGATAGGGTGTGTGTTCCTTTGTTCTGAGTCATGCCTGTGCTGCGCATGCATGTATGTGTGCGTGCTTGCTGAACACACGTGTTCAAAGAGAACAAAGGAACATGCGTGTGGCAGCGAGTTTGAGTTGCCTATGTGCATGTGTTACCCTACATTCACACCAGGAGCGGCGAAAGCGTCAAAGCGACCGGAAGTCATTCATTTTCTATGTGAGCCAGCGTCTCTCGGCGGCGAGCAGCGGCATGACTGTTGGTGGCGCGTCTTGGGCAGCGAGGATGTCAGAATAAAGTTGAAGTCTGGGCAACTTTATGGTAATGAGCTATGACGCGGTTCGGCAGCAACCGATCGGAATTTAGAAGTGCTCTGCTCTAGAGAATTCTAGAGAACACAACCATGAAAACTTTTGTTCCCACCAAACATTAGCTCCCAAGCACAATGGAGGAGAGGTTGATAATTAATGTAGGCTACACACAAATTAACGTTAATGTTAAAGACTAAGGCTAGTAAACATGTCCTATAAACTGCATGTTGAAATTTTACTTAGCACTTAGCAACAACACAAAAGTCACACCACACAAATGGCTTTTCATCAGTTTATTTCATTAGTTTATTTTGTTACCAAACGTAATTGTAATTGTTCATTTCTTTCCTTCAACGATTGATTTCCTACCTTCACATTTAACGAAGTTAACTTATAGCCTACCCTACTTGTGGTCAGTTGGCACAAAGATACTGGTCGACACGTTTGTCTACTGTGCAGCCCCTTTAAATAACGATTGCAAGACCAAGCATTTCGAACAAACTTGTAGGCCCCCATTTCATCTACGTCAGAGTGTCCACTTCTTTGACAGCGTTGCTGGCAGGGCAGCCAGAGCGGATTTTGACGCTCTCGCCACTCCCGGTGTGGACGTACAGTTAGTGAACTTAACGTAGTGGTGGGCAAAGCGAGACTTTGTGAAACAGTGGAATGTTCGAAGCATTGTGCCGGAAATTGTTTCGAGGTTTTGAAACAATCCGACACCCATCTCCACGGTGACACCTACTGGCCACTTTTGCTATCGTCACATCTTGATTTCACTATTCAGTGAAACGACTCAGACCACCAGCATTGACAAATTCTAAACTACGTATTAATCTGGTGGGTTATGCCAGGCTATCAATACATATGGTGAGTACATATTTCGCAGAAATTACCATACAACAAATAAACAAAAGCTTTCAGACTGTCAGAGACAGCCAATTGGGACTGTAATGAACAGTGTGTTTCAATAAATATTTCTTTTTTCTGTTGTGTTTATTAACATCTGTGAGGCTATTTCAGTTGCTTGGTATTTCAGTTTCATGTGTAAGACATAACATTTAGGAATTTAGGAAATCATATACCTCACTTCATTTGGGGTTTCCAAGTGGAAATGATCCCACACTAGAGATCGGGATCTCTTACGAGGATTCTCCATCTTAATCTAGCCTGTCTATCAATCTACCAAATTGCTATACTATCTCTCACCTATCTTGTGCTCTGTCGCTGTCACTCTCTATATATTAATATGTCACTATATCTATCCTAACTACTGCTCACTGTCTCAATATGTATCACTAACCTTATATCTAGCCTATCACTCACTAAATCACACTGTCAATCGCTATATGTCGCCATCTCTCAAAATTTCTCTCCTCTCACAAAAACCCTCGAAGTTGGGATGTGACTTTTAAACATTCTGGGAGTTTGCGGTTGAGACAGATGTGTGATCAGTGTTACGGCCAGACTCCTGCAAAAGGTGACTACAGGCAGTCACAGGACAATTGGCAGGATAAATATTCCGCACATAAAAGTAAAGCAACCCGGCTACTCACTCTTTGATGTTTCGTCCAGCGGGACAGACGACGCAGCGGCGAAGATTCAGAGTTTATCTGGCTAGGTAGTACTTATACAGGCCAGAGGAAAGATAGGTGGGGAGATAGTGGTGCACAAGAATTTCAGAAAGAGTGGTTTTTGAGAGGGAAGAAAGTAATGTGGAGGTAAGAAAGATGGGTTCTGGAGATCGGTGGGCAAAAGAATGAAATAAAACGGTGGGGACCGGCCAGTCTGCAATAGACCGGCGGACCGGCTCCGCCGTTCTACCCAAAACAACCAAAACAAACACTAGATAAATAAACGCGACAAAATGCACCACCGTCTCAAGGACTTTATACATAGTTATAGTTAGACTCTATACGAGAGAATGATCATATACACACAATAAACCACGCAGGTACTCACGGTAATCCCCGACCACCGTGTTTGCCGCCATAGACATTTAAAATACCTGAGGTGCACACCTTCGTGCACCCGTGACCCTGACGTCACGTGACCCTTAACCCCTACTCTGTGCACCCTTTACCATGACGTCATGTGGCATACCCGTAACAATCAAGTTTGTTCCAGACACTGTCAATGATAATCAAACGTAGGAGTGACTGGTATGCAACCTGTCGAAACAGGGGTGAAACGCACCAAAGCTTCCCTTAGCCATGGTCATGTGACATGGGCGTTTTGAACCACATTTCGGAGCAGTGTTTCGAAACGTCTGCTCTTCGGAAGCTCGACACAGCGTCGACACGTTAGTATCAAGCGTCCCATCCCTAACGTAACGTCTGTCTGGTACTAGGACTGTGTGATATTATGATATATATCGTGTGATGAAAGAAAAACAGCTATCATTTCATATTATGCTCTATCGTTTATTTTGTTGTCACAAATCACACACTTTACGGCAATTTTTCACCATTTGGACAACGCTTTGCGTTCTTCCACAAGGCACGGATGAAGGCAACACAAACAAACATGGAGAAGAGTGAACGTGACACAGAACTATAGTTGAAAAGTGTTTTCGGTTTACCTTTTTATATTTTATACATTAATATTTTATATTTTGTTACATGCTTAACCCTTTCGAACGTGACTTATTTTATGCTATGGGGCGTGTGTTACCTTACATGGTTCGTTATGTTTTCATTAGCGTTATTATGCTTCTCATAGTTTTCAGTTAGCATTTGCTATATTTTTTAATGTTAAATCGCTGTTTCCTCAAAGCTAAAATTAGCTAGAATTTTTCCAATCTAATGCAATTTAAGCGCACTGGTTTTAGCATACGTACTAAAAGGCTAATCACATTGGTGTGACCGTACGCGTGAAAGGGTTAATTGAAAATTTGCACAAAGGTTCTAAATAAGAGGAGAAAAATAATCAAATATGAGTAAGTAGCCTACCTTTTATTTGTCGAGTATATAATTCAAAATGTAATAAGAAATAGGCCTTTCCATGTGGTCATTTTATATAAACTATTCATTGAATTTACAGAAAATGTGCTATATCGTGATATGTATCGTTATCGGGATATGAGATTTTGGTCATATCGCACAGCCCTAGTACAGCCTATGTTCGGACAATTGATAACCGCGGAGTAATTCTGTGCAGATTAAAAGAAGGTACCGTTGGTTAGCAAGAGAATACGCATGCAAAGACCCTATGTCTCTGTGTGGTATCTTAACTAATGCCGCGCGGTGAATAGTGTGTGACAAAGAAGCTAGGATCAATGAAGCATAGCTAGTTACATTTCTCGTAATGATCTGAAACACACGGATGTACAAACATTCATAAACGTAGCTAACAGTCAGTTGTTTAATTATGCAATGTCCTATGCCCAGAGTTAATAGCCCACTGTAGCTCATGAAATGAGGTCCAAATCTTTCGGTTCCGTGGTTGGTTTCGCGGTTCTGTCGTCGTGGTGCGGCCTTCGGGAACGAGAGAGATATACGTCCGTCTTCTTCAGACGTATGGAGCAAGGGAGCAAGAGTGCAAGAGAGAGATACGTCTGTCTTCTTTGGACGTAGAGAGACAGCAAAGGAATGTTCCCTGTTTTTACTAGCATCGCTGCGGGGGGGCGGGATTTCCTGTTTACTGTAGTGGTCCTTGGTTGGGTGAGAGGTCGTAAAACTGCAACATCACTTCCTGTGAGATCGCGTTTCACATGAAAAGCGATTGATGTATTACTGTCCATAAAAGTTGAACAAATAAAATGAACGAATCTATCTGTGGACAGCACTGTGGCTACATAAGTCAAACAGATGTAGAACAAATCTTGTCAAATAAAGTATCAAAACAGATTTATATATAATATTTATGCTATAGAACAGTGGTATTGTAAATATCAAAGTGACCAACTGATCAGTGCAGTGAGATTATTAATCTTTTTCATGAATGTTAAACAAAGATGCTGTTAGTGGATAGGCAGATGGTTTGCAAAAAAATGTAATGACAAAAGCTAAGCATGTTTCAGTTTGTGTGATCATATATATTAATTAAAAATTCATAACTTTATTATTTTTCACATACTACTGCAGATGTCATACCTTCAGTTGCACACACAATTCACATGCACACACAATATACACAATCAGCCCAGATTTCAGATGTAGATGTAACAAACTTTACATAACTGTATGAATACAAGAAATTAAATGCTGGAATGAATACATAAGCACACAAATGTATATCAGCTACACACACTCCAAGGATATAATAAGTGCAAAAACTATGATAATAACCTAATAAAGCACTCATTTCAAATGAGTTGAGCTGCTTAACCATTCAACAGACAGCTTTGATATTTTCAGAATACTTTACTGTGCTGTCAGAGCAAATTATCTGTAATTTCTCATGAAATCTCCAGAGGTGCTGTGTGAGTCTGATTTCATTTAATTGGAATTAATTACCAAAAGTCAACTGCTGTGATGTTGCACTGTCATATATTTTCAAGCCCATGTTGCAATTCATTGATTCATAGTTTCAGGAGTTCAGTTAGGTTAACATAGACATTAATGCCCAAACCCCTGATGTTTCATTGAAACATGACACAGAAAATCTGTGTCAAGAAAACAATTTCTTGTGATCAGTGATTGTATTGTGATAAATGATCAGTGGTTAATGCCCAGCAGAAAATGACGTTGTACTGTAGGGGCTTTATGGGCTGGGGCTACAATGATACTACTGACAAATTTAGCACACATTAAAACTGCTTTGCACAGTTCATTGACAAGAACCAGATTAGAAACAATCAACAGAGAAGAAAGCCTGCAACTAACAGAGTTAGAAATGGAGAATCTGAGTCAGCTGTTGACAACAACTCAGATCAGATCAGAGAGCAGGAGGATGTGACATGAGGACCCATTGGGATTCCACATGAAATATAGACTGTTACAGAAGATGTATAAACATCGCTATCAGCATTACCTATTGAAAATATTTTGTGGTATGTCATGAAAATTATTCTAAAAAATCAGATCAAGAACCCAAAATCCCACAGACAGTTAGAGAGAAGGAAGGTATGTCATGAGTACCCGTTGAACTTCCATGTGAAATCAAGATGGTTTCAGAAACAGCAGCCTTTCTGCCATTTCTTATATCAACTTGGTGTTCAGTTTTTCAAAGATAACAAAAGTGTCCCAAGATGATTTTCACATTTGATTGTGGGATCGCAGGAGGTAATATTGATTTTGATGTGTTAGTTTTCCATTTAATGTGAAGTAGACCTCCTATTCATCACCATCTGAAAGTGTTCCATTGCAGCTTGCATCACACCAAAATTGAGAAATAGACTGTGCAATTTCTGCAAATGAAGCACAGAGTCAGATGAAGCTTTTTTCAAGCCTGAATTTGGTTGTTCTGAACAAGTACTTTGTTTAATGGGGTGTCTCAGGCGATAATGAAGTGTGACTGAATCATCAAAGTCCAAGTGAAAGTGTACCATCCACAGGCGAGCTTGTACCACCAAAATTTCGGTTAACAGCCAAACATGCTAAACAATTGCACCGTAGACATACGTTATTGTGCAACAATTTGGATTTTTTCTCACGCACGTCAAGCAATATTCCCTGTTAAGTTGGTGGAAATTCTTCTTTGGCTTTTAGAGGTTTCAAAGCATACACAGTCATATGCAAGGGCAAGAAATATTAAAATCTAACAAAGAAAATGACCTTTATAGGTGGCAATATCTCTACAATCTGACATTCTACTACATTGAAAGAAAACATGTTAACCTTCTGCAAATGTTTGCATTTTTTAAACTCACTGACAGACAAGATCACTACTCTGGTGGAATTCCAGCCCACATCCTTTAAACAGTTTCACCACATCATTATCTAGAAGACCAACACGCTATTTGTTGCTTCATGCAATAACACCGCTCTTTTAATGTCATCTGTTGATTAAAAACAATACATGTATATTGACATCCCTGCTCTTTTCTATCAAATTTACAAAATATGGCCTGTCATTTTGCTTCATAATGCCTGAAGAAGTGACCTCGCTATATGAAGAAGAACCTCAACAATGGACAACCAAAAAGATCAGAGCAGACTGTAGATTAGAAGATGGAATCAACCAGTCTGCCCACTCTGGCATGCGAAATACAGATGAGAGAAGGCACTCCACAGCTGACTTGCCACAGAATAGTAAAATCTGGGACGGCTGTCGGCAACAACTTTGTAATCGAGGAGCAGGAGGATGTGACTTGAAGATCCTTTGGCCGGCACTTGCAACAAAGTGTTGCAGAAATGATACAGGCAGTGCTTTCAGTGTCACACGTTGAAAACCATTAAGGAAATGATTCTAAAATATGAGGTCGATACCAAATACACCAAATATCATGCGGTCAGTTAGAGAGATGGTGGCTGTGTCCCTTTAAGTGTGCCTGTAAAATAGAGGTTGAGTCAGAATCAAAAGTGGTACAGCCATTTCTAATGTCCAGTTGGTGTTTAGGTTTTCAATGATAGAAATTGTGCCCCAAGATCATCTTCACATTGGATTGTGAGATCGCTGCAATTTAGTTTGATTTTGATGTGTTAGTTTTCCATTTAATGTGAAGTAGACATCCTGTTGATCACCATCAGATAGTGATTCTTTACAGTGTACGTGACAGCAATATTGAGACAAATCAATGAGGCACAAAGTCCCAAAGAGCTTCTTTTCAAAGGCTTATTTGGTAAACCTGAACAGGTGTATTTCCTAAACGGGAGTCTCAGATGGCAGCAAAGTGTGGTGGAGAGTAATTGGTGTCCAAGTAAAACTGTCACATCCCTGGGTGGGCTCAAACCACCAACCTTTTGGTTAACAGCCAGACGTGCTAACCAATTGCACCACAGAGACATGCTGTTGTGTGTCTCATTTAGATTTTTTCTCACGCAAGTCAAGCAATATTCCCTGTGAAATTAGTGGAAATTCTTCTTTGGCTTTTATTGTTTGACACTTAGATTTTATTAAGCATCAATTAAATGCTTAGCATCTAAGCATTTATTAAGCAGTGGTACAGAACAGCAATATATTTGCAATATAATTGCCACCACATCAACATCCACAGCGTCCATTTTACAAATGTTATATATATGGGTCATAGCAGTCATAGACAACAGGTCTTATACATGACATAATATACAGCAAAAGGAAGGCAAATGGGATTTTAAGATGCGAGGATGACGAGTCAAACCACCAGCCACACCCCTTATTCTAACAAATACGTATTCCATTTTGTCCATCTTGCAATATATAAATCATTTCTCAATCTTAGCAGTAAAGTTAGTATTTCCATTTCATGAATTTCTTTAATAATTTCAAGCCAGTTATGCACTGTAGGTGGGTCGGTCTGTAACCACTTACGAGTGATTGCTTTTTTTGCTGCTGCAGTGAATATTTTCAAAAGGTATCTGTCATTTCCTGTTATTTCTTCTGGCAAATCACCCAAATAAAGTGCTACACATGTCAATGGGATCTGCAGCCCCAGATTTTGCTGTGTGATTTTCCCAATATTTTCCCTAAATATTTGAATCTTTGGACAGGCCCAAAAAATGTGACAGTGATTCGCCTCCACACTCCCACAGCTCCTCCAGCATGCATGGCTTAATGATGTTTGATATGTTTTCAATTTAGGAGTAATGAAACCCGAACAACGTTTTTCCAACAAAATTCATGCCAATAAGTAGAACAAGTAGCACACAGTCTCACACATGTTCTCCCATTGTTGGGAGGTTATTTTATCATGTAATTCTTTTTCCCATCCCTCTTTAATATAATTTGTGGAAGTTCCTCTGCATTTTGCAATTCCTTGGAACAGTTTTGAAATTATTGATTTAGAACCACCAGTGTATGCCTGTATGGTCAATTGTATTATTCCACTAGGTTCCGTCTTTGTCTTTGTATTTCTTTTAAGAAGTATTGGTGCAACTGTAAATATCTGGAAAAAAAAAAAAATCATGCTTTTCCAAGTTGTATTTTTCTCTTAGTATCTGAAAGCTTTGTAATGTGTTCTTTTCAATTATTCTACAGTAAGCAGTGGTTCCTCTAGTCATCCAATACTTAAACCTAGAGTCCAATACAGTTTGGTTTAAATTCTGTATCGTATGCAACCCATCTAAGTTTTTTTAACTGGGTCCACAAGTTTATCTGTTTTATAACATCAAACTAAGTAAACAAGGTAAATGAAACTAAGGGATTCAAGTCTTCCTGACAAATTGCTGCTAACTTGTGATCTCCAGTCATTGCTTGTACTAGGCCATTTGGCCTCATATCCTCTATCACATCAGAGAAATATAGTTTTTATTTGGGCAGAGAGGTAATAATCCCTGAGATTAGGAAGTGACATTCCACCTCTTTCCTTACTGATGGTTAATGTACTATATTTAATCCTTGGTTTCCTCCCTTTCCAAATAAATCGTGAGATTTTTTTTGTCCCATTCGTAAAATTAACTGGTTGGGGTTTTAACTGTTAAGGATATATACAAGTACAGCAGCCTAGGTAAAACAAAGATTTTAATAGTTTCAATTCTTGCACTGAAATTCAATAAAAAATCTTGACCAATGATTAAGATCTTCTTTAATTTTCTTGTTTACGGTATCATAGTTTACGTTAACCAGACCCCTAAATATCTGATTACTTTTTGAGACCAATCAACGGTGAGTTTTTAAGCTCCAGTGATGGGTTGTAATTCAATGTTAATATTTGTTTTTTGTATGTTGAGCTCATAGAATAGAATAGAATAGAATAGAATAATTCTTTGTCATTGTAACGTCTACAACGAGAATTTGAGTGCTAACCTCACAGTGCAAAGGACCAAAAATAAAGAAAAAGCTAATAAATAAACTATACTATAATAAGTAATTTAAAAAGTAAGGCTATATAAAAGTAAAAAAGTAGAACACAAGTAAAAACCACACAGATATGTCTACATTTGCCAGTAAATTGCACAGAAATTCACAAAAATTGCACAGATCCCTTAATACAGAGATAAAACCCTTATTGCACAGTGAAGAGCCATGAACATTTATTGCACAATCCCTTAATTCACAGTGAAAGTGAACATTTGTTCGTGGCACTTAGAGCTTGAACTGCTGTGGGATAAAAACTGTTTTTGAGTCGGTTTGTCCTTGTTCTAATGGCTCTATACCGTCTGCCTGACGGTAGCAGTTCGAACAGAGAGTAACCGGGGTGGGATGTGTCCTTTATGATGTTATGGGCTGTCTTGAGGCAGCGGGAACTGTGCAGTTCCTCTAGGGTGGGGAGAGGGCACCCAATGATTGCCTCAGCAGTCCTGACGACCCTCCGCAGCTCTTTCCTGTGTGCCACAGTGCAGCTGGAAAACCACACACAGACGCAGTAAGTAAGAATGCTCTCTATGGTGGAGCGGTAGAAGGACAAGAGCAGTCTCTGGGCGATGTTCTTCCTTAGGACCCTCAGAAAGTAGAGTCTCTGCTGTGCCTTCTTTACCAGTTCTGTGGTATTCATGCCCCAGGTCAGGTCCTTCTGAATGTAAACTCCCAGAAAACGGAAGTCCGTGACCCTCTCCACACAGTCCCCGCCGATGAGTATGGGCTGAATGTCCGGTTTTTCCCTCCTGAAATCGATGACCAACTCCTTTGTCTTTGACGTGTTCAGGAGCAGGTTGTTGTCTCTGCACCACACTGACAGCCGCTCCACCTCGTCCCGGTAGGCGGACTCATCGCCCCCTGAGATGAGCCCCATCACTGTGGTGTCGTCGGCAAACTTGACAAAGGTGTTGCTGGAGTGGACAGGGGTGCAGTCATATGTGTAGAGGGTATAGAGCAGGGGGCTCTCAGCACACAGCCCTGAGGGGAGCCCGTGCTGAGGCCGAGAGCTGAGGAGATGTGGGGGCCTACTCTAACCCTCTGTGTGCGTCCTGTCAGGAGGTCTTTAATCCAAAGACATGTGGAGTAAGGCAGACCCAGGTCCAACAGTTTACACACCAGTCTGTCGGGGAGAATGGTGTTAAATGCCAAGCTGTAGTCCACAAAGAGGAGCCGAGCGTAGCTCCCCTGCTGTTCCAGGTGGGTCAACGCAGCGTGAAGAGCTGTGGCTACAGCATCCTCCGTGGACCTATTTGCCCTGTATGCAAACTGGTGTGGGTCGAAGGTGGGCCTTCGACCTGAGAATGTACCATATATGTCAAGGAGATCTAAACGAGTGCGGAGAGACACGTCTGGATTAGAAACATATAACAAACATCAGCGTACAACACTATTTTGTGTTCCCTGTTACTAACCACAATTCCCTGAATATTACTGTTTTCTCTTATTGCCAGTTTGATCATCGTCAATCAGTTCACGAATAAAGGAATCTAATCTCCTGGATATAATGGACGTGTACAATTTGTAATCCTGATTTAAAATTGAAATTGGCCAATAAGAGCTTCATAACATTTTATTCTTTCCCTCTTTTGGGATGACAGAGATGATGGCTTCATTCCATGAGGGAGGAGTTGACATTTTCAAGTGTCCAGTTAAAAGATTTTAAGAGCACTGGAATCAAATCTTCTTCAAAAATCTTATACCACTCAGCTGGTAGGCCGTCAGTTCCTGGTGTCTTATTTTTAATTTATTCAATGCTATCTCCAATTCTTTTTTTGTGATCTGTGACATTAGGCATTTATTTTGATATTCTCCAATTGAGGGCAAGTCTAATGAGTTTAAAAACGTTTTTATATTCTCTTTACTGTCTTGTACAACACCCTGTAATATGCTTGGAATGCAGTATCAATGCCGTCTAAATTGTTATATATTTGTCCTGTCCTGGGATCTAATATTTTGTATATCGATTGTGAAATGTTTTTTTTCCATATTTTCTTTGTTAATAATTTGATAGCTTTGGGACCCATTTCATAATACGATTGTCTTAAGAATTTATATTTTTTCTCTAACTCTTCTTTATAAATGTCTGAAATCTGGTTTCTAATTTCTTTGATTTGACTCATTATCTGGTCATTCTGATTCTCACTGTGTTGATTTTCTAATTGTTTTAGATTATTTTCAAACTGATTAAGATGATTTTCTTTTGCTTTCTTAATTGCTGTACTGAGGGATATCAATTTGCCCCTGACAACTGCCTTTAAAGTGTCCCATAGTATATTTGGGTCTACTTCCCCATTATCATTTAGTTCAAGAAGTTTTAATTTCAGCTTTTATTTGCTATATGACTGTTTTGTTATTAAGTAAGCTTATGTTGAGTCTCCAAATTGTTTGCATTTGGACAGTAGAAAAAGTAATGTCAGGTAAATTGATGAGTGGTCTGAGATATCCCTAGTTCCAATATCACAATTCAGAATCCTATGTCTGTCATTCTTAAAGATAAAGAAAAAAATCTATTCTCGAGTACAGCCGAAAAATATGTATAATTTTTGTCTGTTGAATGCAGGTCCCTCCAAACGTCTAGTAAGCCAATTTCATCCAGACCCTTTCTCAGTATTTTATTCTGAGGTGATACAATCCTTTTATTGTTAGATGTATCCCATTCATTACTGTGTTAAAATCTCCTGCACAGATTAAAGTACTTGTGATTCTGAGGCGATGGGTTCAAGAACTTTCTTCAAAAGTTTTTGATCGCTTTGTGGAGGCAGATAAATAGAAGGGTGGTCATTTTATTTTCCATTTTACCTTGCACTAGAACAGTGATCCCCACTAGAACACAATGCATGCAGACAGTTTCAATGCCACGTACCCAGCAAAATCCAAACTCCGCAAACAAAAAATTGCACACATGATAACGGCATACAAGCACTCGGTTTCTACCATCAGTAAATCAGCATCTGGCCAAGAGAGCACAACAGCTGCATCACTGCAAGTTTCATGGACCCTTGCCAAAGCTAAGAAACCATTCGTTGATGCAGAGTTAATTAAAAAGTGTGGCATTGATATGGTTAGCGAGGTTTTAAGTAATGATGACAAAAACAAGAAAAGTGTTGTGGAGCTATTAAAGCAGGTGTCACTGTCGGCTAACACGGCCACAAGAAGAGTTGAAGTTTTAGCAGAGGAGTGTTTTTCCAGTTTACTCACCGATTTGAAGAAAGCAGAGGCCATATCACTAGCCATCGACTCCTCCTGTGACCGGACCGATATGGAACATTTATCTGTGTTCGCAAGATTTTTTGATGGGAAGACATTTCGAGAGGAGCTGCTTTGTTTGCTTCCACTGCCTGGGCGCACAACCGGGGAAATCATCTAACGAACTGACTTCTTCCAGAAGAATGGCTTGGATATGAGAAAAATCGTGTCCGTTGTCACTGATGGGGCCCCGTCGATGGTGGGACCACACAAGGGCTTAATAAGCAGGCTAGCCACCGTTAACCCAGCACTCTTGGCATTTCATTGCATTATTCACAAATCAGTGCTGTGTGCTAAACTCCAGGGTTCATACACATTTTTACCAATAAATTTCCATGACTTTTCCATGCCTTTGAGGCAAATTTTCATGACCACACATTCTCTGAAACGTCTGTGTATACATGAAAAATAAAAATCCATGTCAAAATTTCCCGCAGTATGTTTTAACTAAAATTAATGACAAGCTATGTGGTTTGATACAAAATAAACATTTAAGTAACACTGACACACCAGTAAGATGTTTACAGAATGTGTCAAACCCTGAGAACTCCATTGTCTAGCCCTAATTAACATAAATGACTGGGAGGCAACAATGTTTGAAAAGTAAATAAAAGTCTCCTGTAACACTGACATTAACTTCAGAAGGCAGCAGTGTCAGAGAGAAACTGTCTTTTGGAATACAAGATTTTGTAACCAAGAAGATTTTAAACTAATTATGCCTCCTATTTTCCATTAACCTAATTGAGCATTAACAGAAGATAACCTTCCCTGTTTGAATCCCCCAAAAATAATCCACTCAGGTCAGAGTCTGACGTTACCCCACGCAGAGAACATCATAACGTCAAGTGATGTGACTGATCTGCCCGAACATTGAAGTCTTGTTGTTTAACCCTTTCGCGCGTACGGTCACACCAGTGTGATCAGCTGTTCAGGGGCCCCGCTAGAAATTTTGGGCCCTATGAAAGAATATAATATTGGGCCACCCAAACCTAGACCACCCACCAACCTAGAAAACCCATCTGACGACCCAAAGTTTTATAATTTGTAGGCTTCATGGATTGCACTGTAAATATATTATCAACGAAATACTGCTCACCACCTCCTTCTACTGGGAGGTGGGTTGAGGAAAGGGTTCCTAATCCTGAAGCTGCATCTGTGCACAGGGCTTAAAGCAATTTTCTGAGCCTGATTTTTTTTTTTTTGGTGGGGAGGGGGCGTAACAAAATAGGACACATGTACATTTAGCGTTTCCACAACAGCTTTAATTCAAAATTGGATAATAAATACAATTATTAATACAATTTTGTATTACAGTGCTCAAATTAAAAGTGCTTCCTTTTTTCTTAAATGCTATTAAAAATGACAAGTGCAGCTTCAGTAAAAGTTGGTCGAGTAGCAAGATGCTGTGTTACAACTTTTCCCAAGTCATCATCATAGAATCGGACGAAGACATTGAAAATTCTGTCCATGTTGCGGTTTGTGGACTCGTCAACGTTCAGTGAAAACATCTGTTTTGACAGATTGTGCGCTAAACATTGTCTAATGTGACAGGCCAGCAACCTATCCACTCACGGCATTGCCTGTGTATTCGACACGCCAAGTTTGGAGAGTGCAGTTCTGTCCCGTGATGCCGTTTTGCACAGCTCAACTAGCGCTGGCGCTATCCTGAAAGAGGCCATGTTCTGCTACAAACGCAGACTTTATGATTGCACACCCGGTCTTGGATGGATGAAGCGGCAGCAGCTACAGTGGCCACAGCTCCCTGCAACGTTGACGTATAACGAAGAGCCCGAACAGCTGCTTTGTGTGAGGGGATCTGTATCATGCCGAGACAATGCCTTTTGTCGCTTGTCCCATACTGTATTTTTTCGAACACACGGCGCAAAAGCAGGTCACGGGCTCGTTTAATTTGTGACAACATAAGCCGAACGTTTGTCCGTCGTTACCGTTTTCATCTAACCAAGCCTAACGCCATTTATTTTCACCCCCGTTCTATTGTGCT
This sequence comes from Megalops atlanticus, assembly GCA_019176425.1. NCBI lineage: Eukaryota > Metazoa > Chordata > Actinopteri > Elopiformes > Megalopidae > Megalops > Megalops atlanticus. The sequence continues at coordinate 25,596,964 of CM032896.1, forward strand.
TGTGTCTGCGCCAACCTTCAGAAGTATCGCTTCCATGCTCCATCTATTTGAATGCATGCTAGCCTATTGTGCAGTAATCAACTAATACAATCCTAGTTGTAACTAGCTGCCGATTGGATAAGAACAGTGCTCTCGTGCCAGTACGTCGTTTAAACAGGCTACTATTAGTTAAAACTATTGGTCAAAACCACCACGTCAGTGATTGTTTTTAACAGAATTGCGTTCCGGTCTGATATCAGAGTTCATATACGCCAGTAATAATTCATTGCCTGATCTAAAATCTCTGCACGCCGGATTTCCGGCACGGGGCCGGAGATCTTTAACCCATGTGTGCATGACGAGGGCAGACCTGATTAGTGAACAAGCTACTTAGCATGTGTGGCCTCTATTATGTCAGAGTACTGTTAATACTGTCTAGAGGTATACCTGACTACACCACTCCCATCAATGGGTGGGAGAACCCTTGCACTGTTTAAATAGGTTTGGAACCTTCCCCACACAAGCTCCCCAGTACAGAACTGGACAGAGTACTCAGACTGATGTACAAAATATTTTATGAAAAACAGGATGTAGACAAGTTCATAAAAAAGGACAATATGGAGTGCAAATACTAACGTGGTCACAGATCGAGGAGATATCGCAATCACAATCCAGATATTAGTACAAAGGGCTGAACAAGTGTTCAAAAGGTATGTCTAGAGAGATCCCCCCTTTCACAGAGACACAATAGACTCACACACTGTGCCCCCCCTTCATACAGCACACAGTTTGTGGCACACTTCCAAAAAATAATGACTGATCAAACCCAAGATTGTACAAAGAAAATAAATAAATAAAAACATACACCACCACAACAGGGGGACAGGCTGTTACTTGCCCAATAGGGATGGATCCAACTAGTACACCCCAGGAGGTACTCAACTGCACTCCACCCGTGGGAAGGAAAATAGTAAAAATAATAAAAGTTCCCACACTATATTTTACCAACATGCACACTGATTGCACTGCAGTAGAATATTGCACTACCCCAAAAAATAGTTAACATACAATCATACACCCGTACAATTACACAGTAACACACAAACAAGAATAATGCAGCACAATTCAGTATTACACTTGTCCCACTATTGCACCACCCCCTCAAGATTTCAGGATGCTACAGCCATACACTGCACGAATTGGCGCGCAGCACCAATTACGCGCTAGATTTAAGTATTGCACTCGGCCCGCTATTGCACACAAGTATCGCTACTCTCGGCTAATTAATTTGAGATGTAGCACCAAATACATTAAAACATTTGATATGCTCAGCAGAGTACACGGCTAAAAAAAACACACAAAATGCATGCACGAAGGTCGTCTTGTGGAATAAAATCCTAAAACCAGTTCTAAAGAGGGAAAAACAGTGGTTATCGTTCCCGCTGCAGCCAATTGCGGCTGTGCCCCGCTATCTCCGCCGACTACCTAAGAGTGCAAAACAGTTGTAGCCCATTAGCATACAATTGCTAAACCTACATGCAACCCCCACAAACTTACGCTGCACATGCCATAGTACATTTTTACAAAACACTAAACATTTACTTCCGTTCCCCATGTCCGTTTCCCGTCCAAGACCTCAACTTAGCAGCCAGCTCGTCACTCGTACGACTACTGAGGAGGGAATTTCAACACCGGACCTGAGTATTGCGATTAGGTTGGGATAATGATGAGCAGCAATTAACTTCGGCGCTAAAATTCGGCACGCATGTACCCCGTGTACCACAAAAAAACACAAAATACACTTTTAGACACAGAATGAATATCGAAAGTAAAAGACTACCTTCTATGCGATCTTCGATTTCCAAGTGGCTTCTAATAGCCGCTACCATGGAGCTGCAACGCTCGCTTCGCAACCAGCAATACTTTTGTGGGCTGTTCAAACTCTCAAATTGAGGCGGGACAAACTACTTCTCCGTCTAAGGGAGGCTGTGCATAGAACCAAATAGCACAACTAAATATTGCATTCATGTAGTCAGCATACAAGTCCATAATAATTTTGTATTCACGTACCGTGCTAAGACCGGAGGACGACGAGCCACAGGGAGATTTTAAAGCGTGATGTGCCACAAATCTTGCGATCACCACCAGCCACGTGCGATGTTCTTAAATTCCTTGCCCTGATCAGCCCTCACCCAATCAGAACACTCCAGGGCCCTGAGGTCCTACCCGTTACACATGTATGCCAGTTATCTAGCTATAGCCAGAGTGCGCACTAGCTGGCTACAAATTCACTAAGCTATATTAATTATATTTGGACCAAAATTGCACTCATCTCATTTTCGGTGGCGATAAAGTTAACATACCAAATACTTAAGCGAAATGACACTGACACTGCACTGTAAATGAACTTAACTTGTTAGTTAGCTAGACCATCCAGGTAGTGGTTAAGCCACAATAGTAGGCTAATGTTGGCTAGGTAGCTACGTGTTAATGGGCACCAAAGGAAGGTCCGTAAATAAATATACCTTTCTTTGGGGAAAAAACTGGGTGACTAACTGTCGGCCCCTTTTCTCCCTCTCAGCTTTCTGTTGCCTTGCTTTTCGTTTTTGATATCCTGACTTCTTCGATGACAACATGTCAAATCTACTGACAGTTCACCACCTGTTCTGCTTGTGAGCGCACCTACTTTAAAGCAAAGATTCTAGCGTGCTCTGTGATCGTTGCCGTAAAATGTACCTACGCAAGGCTGAACCATGCAATGAATAGAGAGAGGGGTGAAATATAAAGGCTATCCTGATAATTTTGCCAAAAATGGAGAAACAAGTTGGTTTCATTTTTAACTTTTTAATGTATGAAATTATAATTTTAATGACACTAACTTACTTATAGTGGTGATGATGATGATAATAATAATAATAATAATAATAATAATAATAATAATAATAATAGTGTTCTATGAGGGCCCCCTGTCAGTGCTGGGCCCTTGGAATCGTCCTAGCTCCCCCCCTTTTTGGTGCCCCTGCAGCCGTTTAGCCGTATGCCAATATCTGTGCGATTAGACCCTGAGATTTGAAAAATTCTAGCTAATTTTAGCTTTGAGGAAACAACGATTTAACATTTAAAAATATAGCAAATGCGGCGGTGAAAACTATGAGAATGTTAAAATGCAAATGAAAACATAACGAACTATATAACGTAACACCCGCGCTACATAGCATAAAAAAGTTACGTGTGAAAGGGTTAACCAATATAGATTTTTCTCAGTTGATTTTAACTGAAACACATATACTCTATTATACAGGTATTTGTGAAGCAAATTTCCATGACTTTTCCAAAACTTACCAGGTTTATTTATTTTTCCAAAACTTCTCCAGGCCTGGAAATTCCTATTTTCAAATTCCATGACTTTTCCAGGTTTTTCATGACCCTACTAACCCTGTAAACTCTGTGGGAAAATGAAAGAGGTGATGGACACTGCGACAAGACTGGTAAACTTTGTTTGCCAGAGTTCTAGTCTGTAACATCGCCTTTTCAGAGCATTGCTGGAGGAAATGTCAGCAGAACACATGGATCTTTTGCTGCGTAACGATGTCCGCTGGCTGAGCAAAGGCCGTGTGCTAGAGAGGGTATGCGACCTGCGCAATGAGCTTGTGTCATTTTTATCCAGCATGCAGAGCCAAAAAGCCAAGATAGGCAACCACCTATCAGATATGCTATAGAACACGGGGGGGGGTATAACTGTGCTAAGAAGAAAAGGTCCATAGACTACACATCCTCCCCTTTTAGATAAATGCATCATAAAACTATGCAGAACAAAACATTCTATTCAAGTATAAAATATATGTAATAAGCCTTTTTATTTATTTATTTATTTTAATTCCTTAGTTGTGTTTCAACAGTATACAATATAATGTATGTTCATTACAAGTCCAGTCTCTTAGGGGGCGCGCTGTGCCTTTCAGGATAACGCCTCTGGACCTGTGGAGTAGCCTCAAGGGTAGCAGGGATCTTGTCAGGGACAAGGGTCTCTGTTGCAGGTGTCACGTTGATGTTAGTGGCGTGATCATCCCTGAGAGGTATGTCTGGAGATGGCAAGGTGTTGTTCTTTGGCTGTGCATCTAGGATCTGATCCACATGACATCTCCAGGTACGCCCTCCAACATCCACTATGTACGTCTGGGGTCTGGTTCTTGTGGCTACCCTACCGGGGTTCCACCTTTCTTCTCGGTAGTCACGTGCTAGGACTTCCTGTACAATCTCAAAGCATCTTGCAGCTTTACTTGGCAAGTGGCTGAACTGTTTATTCTGCCCTTCCCTTCGCAGATCTGGTTTCAGTAGGTCTATGCAAGATCTCAGATTTCTGTAATGAACAGCATTGCAGGTGTTTGATTTGTCGTTACATGAACGGAGTTTCGATATGTGAAGAGGAATTTGTCCACCTTGTGCTGAAGAGAAATGTCCTCCTTTTCCATAGCTTTAATGGACTTCTTGAAAGTTTGGACAAACCTTTCAGCTAACCTGTTCGTTGCTGGGTGATGAGGCGCTGACTTGAAGTGCTTGATGCCATTTTTCTTCATGAACAGACTGAACTCTTCTGACGTGTATTGTGGCGCGTTGTTACTCACAATTTGTGAGTTTTTTCTGGAGAAAATGGACCTAACAGCAGTTACAGTCCTTTCTGATGTGGTTGACTTCATCAGTATCATCTCTGGCCACTTGGAATGGGCGTTGACAGCAATCAGGAACATGGAGTTCATGAATGGCCCGGTGAAGTCGATGTGCACTCTTTACCATGGTGCAGACAGCCACTCCCATGGGTGTTATCTGAGAGCTCAAATCTCTTGGGGTGCCCAAACTTTTGCATGGTGCTCCTTTCCCTTTTTTCACTCTAAAATTGTACATAACAAAAATAATATACTAATCTTGCTTAAAATGTTGAAAAGAATGTTTCATCTTTAACTTTATGCCTTTTGGAGATCAGTTCATCTTCTACTCACTTAACTATTCACAGTAACAGAAATTTTGACAAGGGGTGCCCAAACTTTTGCATGGCACTGTATCTATACCCAGCCACCAGACATAGCTCCGGGCTAGACTCTACATCTTAACTGTGCCCAGGTGTCCTTTGTGGAGATTCTCTAAGACTCTGGTGGGTAGTTTTGAGGGAACTACAACACAAGATCCACACATCAGGGTTCCCTGATATACTGACAGTTGGTCTTGTCTGACTGAAAACTCTGGAAACATTGGGTTACCGTGAGCTGGCCATCTTTGCATTGTGATGTCGTAGACTTTTGACAATGTTGGGTCATTCTTCGTTTGTCTTTGTATTTCAGCATTTGTCACTGGCAGCTGATCCACCGCTGCTGTATGGAACACCTCTGCAGGATCCGGGAATGAAGTCTTTTCTTCAAGCCATTGGCGTTGCTGTGTTGCTTGGTACCCTTGAATTCAATGTCATAAGAGTATACTCCTAGAAAGAGTGCCCAATGTTGTAAGTGGGTCGCTGACATCACTGGGATTCCCTTACAGGGGTTAAAAATCAACACACCTTTGTCCGTAGAGGTAATGGTGGAACTTCTTGACACCCCATACTAGACTGAGGGCCTCCCGGTTGATCTGTGCCTAATTGCGCTCTGCGCTTGTCAGTGATCTTGAAGCAAACGCAATTGGACATTCAGATCCATCTTTCATGATGTGTGACAAGACACAGCCAATCCCATCGGGACTAGTGTCACATGCCAGTCTGATGGGTCGTGTTGGGTCATAATGGGTAAGCAGTTCATCTGATGTTATCAGTCTTTTTATTTCCTTGAACGCTCTATCACATTTCTCAGACCACTCCCATTTTACTCCTGTCTATAACAGTGCATTCAGTGGGTGCAGCGCTGTAGCAAGGTTTGCAAGAAGTTGTGATAATAATTGACAAGGCCTAAGTATGACCTTAGTTGCGACACATTCTCTGGTTTTGGCACCTGAAGTACTGCTTCAATTTTCTCTTGTGATTTGTGTAAGCCGTGCTTGTCAGTGAGATGTCCACAGTATGAGATTTCGCTTTTGAAAAACTCACACTTGCTTCTCTTTGCACGCAGGCTAAACTCAATCAGCCTGGTGAGCACTTTGCTGAGGTTCTGAAGATGCTCTTCATCATTCTTGCCCGTCACAATGATGTCATTGAGGTAACATTGAGTACCGGGGATAACTTGAAGGACTTGATCCATCACTCTTTGCCAGATCGCTGGAGCCGATGCAACACCGAAGACAAGCCTGTGGTATTGGAACAGTCCTTCGTAAGTGTTGATTGTGAGGCACTTCCTGCTTGACTCCTCAATCTCCATTTGCAAGTAGGCCTGTGCTAAGTCGATCTTTGAAAACTTCTCCCCTCCTGCCAATGATGCAAAGACATCTTAGTAGTATATATCCTGCACTTTCTGTCAAAAATGATTGATGACCCCCTCCTTGTCAGCCTGATTGAATGACAGGTCGATTTGATTGACAGTGTGTTTTGATTGACATCACGTTATGAGTGACAGGTCGTTTTGATTGAGAGGTTGGTTTGACGGTGGGAGGAGCTGTTTGCTGTCTATCTATATTTGTGAGTGTGTGTGACGGTTTAAATTTATCTTAGGATTTTATTACAAAAGAAAAAAGGCGTGATTGTAGGTTTGTGTGTTGCCCCCTGGACATGTTTGCGCCATGTGTTGACCTGTCCTGGTGTTTATAAATAGCGTTTGACCGTGGGATGGTATTCTGTGCGTTTTCGTTGTGCGACAAAGTCTAACTAGTTAGCTGTTTAAAAAATGTCGGCATCCGTAGCGACAAAGAGTGTAAAGAGCGTACCACTCACCACTATTTCCGACACTGTTGGGGTCGACAAAATGACTTTTGCACCAAAAAAAGAAGAAGAATTCCGTGGGTTTGATCGGGTTTCTTCAAAACGAGAAGGAAGCTCTGGAATACGAATGGCTGTTGTCTGATGGTCGTGTTGGCGGGTATGTTTTTGACAAAGTTGCTCGTTGTGTGAAACTGTATACCATCGAATCTGGGGAGTCGTTTACAGAGGACGTGTTGCACGTTTCATTCCCTGCTAAAGACTGGAGTTTGTTTAGAAACAAAGTTTGGAGAGACCTTGAGGTCCCTGGTTTGGACAGTGTCTACAACGCAGCGTGGAACAGTGTGACACCGAAAAAAACTACTATGTGTTTGCTAATCGTCTTGAAAAGGATCCTGATGATTACGTTTACATGTGTAGTGGCGAATACGCAATCGTGAAGGCGTGTGAAGATATAGATGTTGAGAGGCTTATGCGTGACCTAAAAGTCTTATTTCTTTGGAAAGACATGCCTGCTCTGCATGATGTTTTCAAGAAGATAGACAGTCTGTTCAAATGGTGTGATGCTTTGGACAGATACTGTGGCATCAAAGTAAAACTTTTTCAGACGCAGGGGTCTGACCTCGAGTGTGACTGTGGGGCGGTCCATTTGGAATCACCACCCATTCTCTACAAGCATTAAAAAGGTCGACAGCTCCAACACGGTTCATCTCAACACCTGCTGACGCACTGGCTAACCATGTCGTTTGTAAACGAAGCAGCATCATCTGAAGACAACAAATGGCTTGCCGAATTGTGCGAAAATCTGGGGAAAAGGAACTTGACTTACTTACCGAGGTGCGAACCTACTGAATCGCCAACAGCATTGCCTTCTCCAGGGGGTGTAGAGACTGTGTCAACACCACCAAACGCTGCTGAAGATGTGGATGGTTGCATCGCTCCGCTGGGCTTCAGACTCATAAAGGCAGCTGTCGGTTTAATACTAGAACACATCATTGGTGTAAAGTTGCGGGAATGTTGTTTCGGCTGTAAAGTGAGTCACCCAAGCCAGTTACAGCATTCATGCCTCTTTGAACCCGATGCATACTTTTTTCAATCACACCTCGAGGAAATAAAACAGAAACTTTTCAAGCCAGAGTTACTACAATCCATCGAGCGTCTTCTGGGGACATACGGATTACGCCCACACCCACAAAAAATTCGCGGCTCTGTGGAAACCATTATCTACGAACTGGAAGAAGAACCGTACATTTGCGAGAAACTGAGGAAAATCAGGGAAAAACTTGTTGATCCACAGAGCGAACAAGTTGTTTTTGACGCTTTGGACTGTTGGTGGGGAAGAAGCGGTTGACACGTGTCAACATGGGTAATGTCTGTGGCAGGGCGGACTGTCAAATGGTGTCGTTAAACAACGTGTGAAGTTTGAATTAACAGCATTGTTATACAAAATTATAGCTGATGAGGCCGATAATTTTAACACAGTACGCCCGGTCGCTGTTCGACGTTTGCACAACCTTAAAACCCAAATGGCAATAGCCAGGAAAATGTCTGAAGAGTGGTACCATCTGTTGCTGATATGTGCAAATGCAAACAAACCGTGTCATGTGACTGTAAGTGATCTTTTAGTTTGCACGGACTTGTGCCAAAGGAGTCTCGACATCGGATACATCATGTCTTTGTGCATACATAACAG